>PVJH01006856.1:87938-98907 GCA_004026705.1 Nesogale talazaci
CCCCCCCCCCCCGAGGAGTCCCTGTGCATCCAGGGAGTGTGGGTTGTGGTAACATTCAGCCTCAAAATTTTAGCAGCTTGTAAACAGATTTTCTGTCTTGCTCATGGTAAATCTTCATGGAAGGTCAGTTGTGGACTCTATTTAAGGTGGCAGCTCAGATGCTTCATCTTGTCTCCTGCTTGGATGATCATCAAGACATGGAGGAGAAAATGTGAGAAACCGTTCACTGTCCCTCAAAGGTTCTGCCCAGGGTGTTGCAGGCTATTCCTATTCTTATAATAACAGCCAAAGCAGACTAAAGGGGCATAATGAAAGATGTGTGAACAGGAATTATAATCATAACAGGACGCAGAGATAGAGAATATTTGATAGACAGCATGAAACATCACTCCATACTTTTAGAATATGATTTGCTTTAATCTATGAAAGCCCCAAGTAAATGTTAAAGTATCATATAACTATAAAAAGTTTTATATTTTAAGAAAATATGTTCCTTTCTAATGTACATACCATATACACTCACATATAAGCTGACCTGAATACCAGGCGAGACACCCAATTTTACCACAAAAACTGCATTAAATATGTTCTGAAAAACTTAACTTATACAAGAGTATATACAGTATATGTGGATTTCCACATTGGATCAACATTAGTCATACTAATATTTTAGAAAATTATTTTTCACAGACCTTACTTATCAAATTCCTTTATAACTTAATCCTAAGCTTTGTAACTTATATATAAATATTCATTGAGATTAAATTAATTGATTTCAATTGCTATTTTTAAATTGCATGAATGAATGTTTTAGAAAAGACAGTCCTTATTTTCCTATTGAACTTAGTATATGAAGAAATTATATCACCTGATAAGTAAATCTGTATTCAAAATAAGTGTGCCAAACCATTTTGCAATTAAGTAAGCAGATACATTTTGCACCAGAGCTTTTCAGTATATTTATGCTAATCATTCAATTATTTATCTTAAAAATGATTCAATATTTCCAAAATTCAATATGTAATTTGGAATCATGTCTCATGGGAAAAATGAATAATTTATAGAGAAACCAAAATAAATATTCTTTTTTTCAAAATAAATATTCTTTGCAACCTGCTACTGTGCATATTTGAGGAAAATATGTGGAAATCTATTGAACTGCATATGAACTTATGCATTAAAATGTACCAAGTTAGTATAATACAGATGTAAGAGCAAGACTCATGGTACAAGGCCAAGCACTAGTTTTGGAAAAGTAGTTGGATATTTTCACAACGATCCACTGGGGATGTGCACTCTCTTTGGGTTGCCAGATATGATGCTTGCTTATGTAACTGAAGAGGAATGAGTAAGTAAAGGAAGGCTGATGCTTCCATGAGTATTGACTATGGATGCACGCAGAACAAAATACGTGAAAACTTCAATCTTTCTCTGCTTCTCCTCATGTTATCCATTCATCCAGTTGTGAGGAGGCCAGTCTTCTCTACCTTGAAATGCATTCCAGACAGAAGACCGAAATCTTTGATCTTCATCAGCAAGTGCTCCAAGGTCTCCTTATTTTTAGCATACAAGGTTATGTCATCTGCATATCAAAGGTTGTAATAAGGCTTTCTCCAATCCTGATGTCACAGGCTTCTTCCTGTAACCCAATTTCTCTGATTATTTGGCTAGCATGCAGATGGAATAATATGGTGAAATTGTGAACCTTTATGCACACCTGTCTAGACTTTAAGCCAGGCAGTATTCTCTTGTGCTGTTTGCATAGCTGCCTCTAGATCCAGGTACAGACTCCACATGAAGACAATGAAATCTTCTGGAGTTTCCAATCTTCTCAAAGCTATTTATAGCTTATTATGGTCCATCAAATTGAGTGCTTCCCATAGTCAACAATGCCGAAGTCAGCACCTTTGTGTTGTTTATTATCTGCTTTCAGTCAAAATTCATCCTCTTCTGATTGTAGCCTGAAGTTCTGGAAGTTCTCTGCCAATGTATTGCCGCAACCATGGTTGGATGGTCTTCAGCAATATTTTCCTTGTGTATACATGTGTTCAATTTTTCATACATACTACACATACATCAATACAGTTTGAATCGTCTCCATGTGTCTATAAATGTATTAGCAAACCCTCTGATGACATCTCCTAGTGGTCCTGTCTGACAGGGTACCACTGACCCTTTGAGTTTCCCAGCATGTAACTACTAGAGAAGAAAGCCTCTATTTTCAGCTGAGCCCTGGTGGTGCAGTGGTTGTGTGCAGGACTGCAGTCCACAGTGTTGGTGGTTCAAATCCAGCAGCAGGAGCAAGGTTGGGCTTCCTACTCCCACCAGGGCAGTGACGTGGGGAGGAAAAAAGCCTCTATTCTCTCCCATAGAGCTGGCTGGTGGTTTTGATCTGTTCATCTTGCAGGTTTTGATCTTGTTCATCAATACTTAACTGCTATGCCATCAAGGCTGCTACCTTTTTGGTGAGGGTCCTGGTAGTATAATGGACTGAGTCCGGCTACCGACCACAAGGATCAGTCATTCAAAACCACTGGTCACTCATTCCCCAGGAGAAAGAAGGGCTTTCTATCCCCATAAATATTTACTGTGTCAGGAAACAGGGCAATTCTACCATCTCCTAAAGGGGTCATTGTGAGTTGGAATTGACTTGATGGAGTGAAGTTTGTTTTTCTTTTTATCATAAAGGAGAGAGAGTATTGATTGTGTGGAGGAAATATCAGTCTTCCTATCATATTAGAATAAGTCACTGATTTAATTAGGCAAAGATAAAAAAGTATTTGAATAGTCAGACAGTCTCAGAGACAGCCAATGTTTATTAAAAATCTCTGTGCTCCATGATTCTTTTATCATTTATTTGCCAAATCTAGAACTCTCTATCTTCTACTCCTGTTCCTTCTCTTCTTCTTACCTCCACTCCCTCCTTTATTCCTCCTCCTTTTTAATTTAATTTCTTTTATGTTCCCCTCAGCCTTAAAGAAACATCTCCATTAATTGTCTTGATCCTTACTTCTAAGGGAATATTTACAGACAACAAGTTATCTTTGTTCTTGGACAACACCAGCACCTTTTTTTTAATGATAAAGCTACACAATTTCTCTGATGTCCTTCTGAACAAAATCTCTGCTCTCATCTTTCCCAGAATCCAGGACAATGCATCTCCCCACCTTTAAATCTGCAATACTTCATGCACACAGGCTGTGGTCATACTGACTGTGATAGAAAAACTACAGTCAGATCGCCTCTCTGCAGTTACCTGTTGGTTTCCCCTGTGAAATACTTGTGGAAGCGGTGTCACTGTTGCTGGGGGGCGCCATTGAGTTGGTTCTAACCCATCACCACCCGACACAAAATGAATGAACCATGGCCCAAGCGCCGTGCTGTCCTCATAATGGGTCCTATGCTCCAGCCCATTGTTGCAGCCAAGGTCTCAGTTGATCCCCTTGAGAGTGCTCCTCTTTGCTGCTGCTCCTCCACTATAGCAGGCATGAGGCCCTTCTTCAGGAATTCACTTCCCCCATGATGGTGACAAAGTATCTCAGCAGGAATCCTCAAACTTTTAAAACAGGGGGCCAGTCCACTGTCCCTTGGTTTGTTGGATAGCCTGGACTACAGTTAAAACAAAAACAAAAACAAAAACTATGAACAAATTCACTGCTAAGTAGGATAGCAGCGGCGGCGACCACACCCAGTGGGCTGCATAATTGTCCTTGGTGGGCCGCATGTGACCCACGGGCCATAGTTCGAAGACCCCTGAATTGTCAGATGATGCATAGTAGAAGTTTAAACGAATGGGATCACAATAAGTCTAAGTATCCAAAAAGATTTTCTGTTGCTCTGTTGCTGATGATCTACATGACTTTAAACCAGTGGTTCTCAACCTTCCTAATGCCTTGACCCTGTATCAATACAGTTCCTCATGTTGCGGTGACCCACCGCCAACCATACAATTATTTTCATTGCTACATCTTATCTCTCATTTTGCTACTGTGATGAATCGGGTCACCCCTGTAATAGAGTTGTTTGACCCCCAAAGGGGTCGCAACCCACTGACGGAGAATCACTCCTTTTACCCATTTGCTAGCCCCTCGGAGTCATTAGCAATGGAACCACAAAAGCTCAAAACTGTGAAACATGCTTTGTAAATCACAGTATACCAGCCATGTCTACATTTGTGTTACAAAAGTACATTTTGACAAATCCAGCAGCAGCTCTCCAGGAGCAAGACTGGGCCTCCCACTCCCACCAGAGGGCAGTGATGCCCCCAAAAAACAAAAACAACAAAAAAGTAGATTTTGTGAATCGGTTTTTCAACTCTGATCACCATAATCAGACAAACTGACATTCTTTCTATAATTATACCTTCATCATGGCCATCTTTGAAATATGCATATAGGTCTTTCCCTAAGATTATTCAAATTCCCAAATTACATGTGTACCCATTCAAGAAAAACAATAATTTTTATTATTTTTCTGTTATCACTACCTGCCTAAAGTTTAGATTAGCATACTTTCCTTTCATTCAATTAACTCAATTGGATAACCCCTCAACTTTTTCTTGAACATGGCATTCTGCAAGTACTCATCTAAGAAAAGAACTATTTTGCACAGAAGTGCAGCTCCATTTCATTCTTTAGTGACCTACCTCAAACCCACAGAAACCTGTTACCCTCCCCCACCTTTTCGCTGTCAGGTGCAATTGAATCAGCAGTCTAATGAAGTTCCGCAGAATCAGTGCTTCCGGGTTCTGCGCCATCTTCCCAGCCACTCCTAAGTCTGAGTTCTCTGTTGGAGCCACTGTGCTCATCATTGCCTGGAGGCTCTTCAGCTTCCTTTCTGAGCCTCCAGTTCCACAAGCCGAATGCGCTTCCCCAGGGAGGGAGTGATTCATCCACTAACTTCATATTTTATGCTATTTGGTTCTTATTTATATCCTCCATATGAAACATTTCCGAATATTTTTATAATTGAAAAATTAGGAATTTAAATAGTACCATTTTTGAAGGATGCATCACTCCATAACAGACCGAAACCATCGTTTTGGATCAGCCAGAGCTTGGTTTCAGACCTATGATAGAACTTCTTTCCGGTAAGTTAACCAAACCAGAAGCACTCAGTTGGAATTTAGGTGACTTTAGGAAATAAGGATTTGAGTCATATTGTTTGATCAACAGGCTGAGGAATTGAATCCCATGCTTCTGTTCCATCATCTAAGTCACCCTAGGCAATTCATCTGTCCCACTTTCTACCTCGGTTACCTCATCTTTAGAAGGGGACAATCTCTTAAGTTTCTTGTGAGCAGTCAATGAGACCATGATAAAGGGCTTAGTGCACATTTGGGCTCATAGTAATTCATGTTATCCATAATAATAATCATATGGTTTTGTATAATTCATCCCCTGAGAGATGATGGAATAAAATATGGACGAGACCTGCATTATCCTCTCCATCTTGGCTATGCTCAAGCCCTTTGTTACAACATCTGTTTGAATCCATGCTGTGGAAGGAATCCTCTTTCTCTTTATTGTTCACCCTCTACCTTAACTAGCATAGCGCCCATATTCAGCGATTGGTCCTTCAAGATGAAGCCTTGCCAGTCCCACTTTTAATGAGTATCATGGCTTTGTTTTCTCCAAGCCATATTTGTTCATTCTTCTGGAAACCCATGATATCATCCATACTCTTCATCAACAACATAATTTACACAAATTTTTCTTCCTCATTTTTCCCTTTGCATTGTCTTGCTTCCTCAGGCATATGAGGTGGTTGTAAAGAAACATGGAATGCATCATTCAAGCATTAAGCTTCAAAGAGATATTCCTGTTTTATACATGGAATTCATTAGCATTGTATAAAACCAGATATGCACTACAATGTTAGATTGTAATTCTACTACTATTAGCAATCTGGTCTTGAATGAGTTCCTTTTTCTCACCAAGATTTATTTTCTGGCTCTCTAAAATGGGAATAATACTGCCTCCTTCAAAAGATATTTGAAGGGTTAGGTAGAATAGTGCCTGCTAAGTTGTTAGCACAATGTCTGGTGTACAATGAGCATTTACCAAGTGGTGAAATAATCTAAATAACATGAGGTTATCATTTACTTAATGTGCAAGTAAACTAATAGATACATAAAATGTTCATCTTTTCTCCCTACCTTGTTTTCTTTGTTCCTTCCTTCCTCCCTTCTTTATCTGATCTATCCTTCTTTCTTGTTTGTTTCTCTGACTCTACTTTCCTTTTTCTCTTTTCTTGACTTCCTTTTCATAAGCAGATATTATCTTAAATTTCCGAACAACCTACGTCAGCAAGTCTGGCCAAGTTATCTTCGAAGCAAGATCCATTTGCATCCATTATGTCACCACTTGGTTCATCATTGATTTAATTGCCGCCCTGCCTTTTGATCTGCTATATGCTTTCAACGTCACTGTGGTAAGTAAAGAGCTTCCTTCCATGGGACCCTCAGCGTTTGTTTGGCCCCTGTCTTTCTTTTCTCCATGTTCATGTTTAAATGCTTGTAGCAGTTTACATGACCACATCTTTGACACTCATTCATAGAGATGCTATGACGCCCAATGGGCTATAGACCAGATTTTCAAATTTGAGAACTGAAACTTGCTTGGGAAATGAACATTTGCTGTGATTCTCTAAATATCCAGAACCAGAATCTGGCAGAAGTCTGAATTTAATGAAAAATACTAACCTGTTAAATAAGTCTTATGATAAAGACACCATCTGTAGGGCTATACACATCATTTTATATTACTTTGATAGGTTTGGAGTAGAGAATCTGATGGACTACATGAAGATTTTTTTCTTCCCTGTCTAATTGTTGAATTCTTATCATTGAAACATTTTATTCTTACTCACTGCCATCGAGTAGATGCCAACTCATAAAGACCACCTCCCACTTCTTCCAAGAGAATGTAACTGTTTCCACTTGCCCATCATGAGGATTGAACCCCAAGGTTTAACCACTAAACTACCATGGCTTCTGGGCTTTTCATTATATATATATATATATATGCAAAGACAAAAGAGGGCCAATAAGATAAACTTCAAAAATAAAATAATGGAATTAAGCCACTTATTAGAAGTTCTCATAAAACTGTTGAACAGGACAGCAACCCTAATGATGCAATGATTAAACTATAACTTGAGATTTCTCTTGAATTTGCATTGATAGTTATAACTTTTCTCCTTGTTCTTCTTCAGTGTCTCCTAATAGGAAACATAGTGTGCTCTCATGTAACAGTAACAATTTTGAGTACCTATTGATATTTTTATAATTATTGAATGATACTTTACAAAATAGGAAGGCTTTTGGTTTTTTGTTTGTTTGTTTTTGTGGGCCTCACTGCCCTCTGGTGGTTGTGGGAGCCACCCAGTGCCACTCCTGAGAGCCGCCACTGGATTTGAACTGCCAAGCCCGCAGGCCGCGGTAACACAATCACTTACACCACCAGGGCTCAGCCAATAGGAAGACTTTTGCTGACACATTTTTTGTCCATTAATGCAATTTTCTGCCAGAGTAACCAATTTTAGCTCATAAATTTTACTCAACATTAGTTCAGACTAAACAATTTCTTAGTCAACACCCCCCACTCCTCATAAAAATTGCAGTCACTGCTAAGAATTCAGAGGGATACTCTTCAATATAAACAAAATCAATATTTTTAAATGTAATCATTATTCACTTCAAATGTGAAAGTACAATTTTGATTTTGATTCCTTAGACAAGTATTCCTTTGATATACTGGACAATTGTTATTTGTTTATAAATATGAATTTCTTTTTTCCTTTTAGTGACTTGGGAGATTTAGAGCATCAACATTTATAAGAATCGTATAGCGGCTGAGCCCTGGTGGCCTAGTGGTTGTGAGCAGGACTGCGGCCCACTGGGATGGAGGTTCAATTTCAGCAGCGGCTCCACAGGAGCAAAGGCTGGGCATCCTACTCCCACCACCAGAGGGCAGTGATGCTAAAAAAAAGAGAGAGAAAACAAAACAAACAAACAAAAAATTTTTTAAAAAGAGTCTTAAAGCTTGAACAGAAATTTGGATGTCTGGCGTAGGTGGGGTCTACTATACAATATCAATCAGTGCTACATGCAATTTTTATCCAGGCTTTTAAATAGGCTTTTTAAGATTAGATTTGACTAGATAGGTATATAATAATTAAAGTATAGTTATTTAAAAGAAGACTTTTGCCAGCTGCAATAGATATCCCATTGGAGTACATAAGAAGTCTTCAAAACCTTAGTGGAGAAATGGAAGCAAACAACCATGAAGTTCCCTCACAAACTCTGACTTCCCCTGGTATATATCAGAAAATACTACAAGAAAAAAATTGACCCAATAAAATAGATGAAATATAAGTGGTAGTTAATGAAAGTCTACTCATATTATTTTTAGACTTTACTCTGAATGCTAGTGGTATTTTTTATTTATGTTTCTTCTCTCCTTAGTTCTTGACCAAAGAAGGGAATTTTGTGCACATGGGATGGTTTCAAAAGTTTGTGGATAGATGGAACTAAAAGATAATGGAAATATCCCACAGAATTTCTTGAAGCCTCTGTGTATGTGTGCGTGTGTGTGTGTGTGTGTGTGTGTGTGTGTGTGCAACTAAAGAAGCGCTGGCTTCTCAATGGAAAATTCACAGGCACAGCATGACTGTAACAAAGTCTTTGATGCCTGTATCTGTTGCTGTGACTTGACTCAAATTGAGAAGGGGCACCATCACCAACCCATTCATCATGGGAATGTGGAATGTAAGACTTGTGGCACAAAGAAAACTGCAAGTCCTAAAGATTGGTCTCATAGGCATACGTTAATAAAAGTACCCTCGGATTGACCATTTTGAATAACACAATCCTACCCCCTTCCTATTCGGAAATGATAAATTGAAGATAAATTATATCATATTTTTCAACAAAAAGAACATTTCAAAATCTTTCCTGAAGTACAACACTGTCAATGATAGGATGATGTCTACATACTTATAAGGATGGACAAGTGAATAAGACTATTATTCAAATCTACTCACCAAACACTAATGGCAAACATTAGAAAGAGTTTTATTAACTGTTTTAGTCTGAAATTGACCATGCCTACAAGTAAGGTACATTGACAATTCTTCCTGATGGGAATTTGACAGTTACAGATAAAAAAGAACTGATGGTTGGAAGCTCTGGCCCTGGTATTATAAATGGTTTGCAAGAAAAAATGTTACAAGACTAACAGCTTATTTATCACACATTCCATTTCAGCAATGTAAATATGTACTATTTTGTGGAATTCATAAAATAAATTACCCAGGGGCTGAGCCCCAATGGCGTAGTGATTGTGTGCGGGACTGCGGCCCACTGGGATGGAGGTTCAATTCCAGCTCCACAAGAGCAAAGGCTGGGCCTTCTACTCCCACCACCAGAGGGCAGTGATGCCCCCCCAAAAAAGACCCAAAATAAATTACCCCAAAGTCAATGAACAACATCTGTGGGAAAAGGTGATAGAGAAGCTAAATATCATAAATTGGAACAAGTCTAGGGAATGGCTGTAGAACAGATAATAAATTGCCCATAAGAAAGCTCAAGCTGGGATGGGGCCCGTTGTCGTAAGTGGTTGAGTGCGGGACTGCGGCACGCAGGCTTGGCAGTTCAAATCCAGAGGCGACTCTCAGGAGCAGCGATTAGGTAGCTCCCATGACCACCAGGGGGCAGTGATGCCCCCCCCCAAAAAAAAGAAAGCTCAAATTGAATCTGAATAAAAATTACAACAAATATTCAAAAGCCAAATCAAAATAATGGTGCGTTCATTTCACCTAAATTTTACAGTCATCTCATTTGGCCAACTGAAGAATAATGACTGGAGACCAACTGAGTTATGGTATGACATCAAGGACATCATGCATGTAAAAAATCAATAGTAAATAAAATCATTAAAAAGATAGGAAAGAAAGACCCAAATCAGAAGAGACTCTGGTACATGCTTTTGAACATTATATAACTAAATCAAAAGGATAAGCAAAAGAAAATTCTGATGGTTGGCTCTGGGTGGCAAAGTAAAATCTCACAATGAAATATGCAAAGATAGTGAGTTAGAAACCCAATGGGAATAACACATTTGATGGTTTTTTTAGTGGAAAGAATTAAAGAAAAGTGCATTCAGTTGCAATATTGCAGAAGTCTGCAGGCAAAATCTGGCCCTGTTCTTGTTAGGTGTCTTTGAATCAGTTCCAACTCATACCAACCGTAACTAAACACAATAGAATGAAAGACTTTGAGTCTATGCCATTGTCACAATTGGGGTGTACTTGATCCCCTATTGCAGGCATTTCTTCAAGCATCTTCTTTTTTGCTGACCTCCTTTAGAAGAATCAAATAAAGATGTGAGAAGCACAGAGTTGTTGTGCCAAAATAAATTGATCAACTGTCTTGGGAGGTAGCAATTGGAACGAAAGGAAGAAATCCAAAGTACAAAAGCATTCACAAAGAACAAGGCTCACAGAATTGACAGAATACCAATGAAGATTTTGCAACAAATGCATATAAGACTAGAAGCACATAACCTGCTTCTTCCAAAAAATGTGTAAGTCATACCTTCTACATGGTTAGCAGACTGCAAATCAACTAGGAAAATATTCTCTATAAATAGAAGTTTCTAAAGTATCATGCTTACTTCCCAGGAATAGATAATTTATGAAGAATAACTTATCAGTCTTGCTATTGTGGTTTTGCACAGAAAAGAAAGAAGAGAGAGTCGGAAGGAAGGAAGGAAGGAAGGAAGGAAGGAAGGAAGGAAGGAAGGAAGGAAGGAAAGGAGATACTAATCTCAAAATATGAGCAGTTAATGACGTTAAACAATGCAATAAAACGGAACTACCAAGAAGCATTGTACTATTAAGCTTGGTCTCTGCTCACAGTTGCTACAGCATATGCATTTTAAAATTAAATGCCTACCAGAAAGACATG
>PVJH01006857.1:0-97893 GCA_004026705.1 Nesogale talazaci
GATGGCATATCTAAATCACTGTGCCTTTTTGGAAATCTTAAACCACTGAGATCACAGAGCTCTAGGTGGGGCGGGCATGGGGGTTATGGTTGACACAGTCATAGCTCATCACTTAACTGCTCATTCTCTGCACTCCTTGCATTTTGTGAGACACTTGCATTTGTCTCTGTGTCATATTTAGTCCTTGGTGCCTCTGACCTTGCTGGAGATGAGGGGAAAGCATAGAGGGAAGTTATTGCTTTGTGCTCTGACCTCAACCACAGCAACCACCATTCCAACTTTTTATTGAGTTATAACCAAACTAAAAAAGTCTGTTTGAAGAAAGATTAATGTCTTCAAGATGTTGTGCAGAAACCTGGTTTAGACAGGAATCAACTAGACTCCTTAGGCTTAGAGACTTTGTCAAGCAACACGAATTGAATTGGCAGTATTCAAAAAGCCCTGCTGGTGCAAATGGCTAAGAGCTCAGCTGATGATGAAGGGCGAGTGGTTCAAATCCTCGGAGTTGTTCCCAGGAGAAAGGCCTGGAAATCTGTGTTCATAGAGATTATAACAAGAAATCCCCTTGATTCAGTCTGCTCCGTCACATAGGGTTGCTGTGAGTGAAAATGGATGCAAAGGCACCTCGCATCGAGAATCATTGTGGGTAATAGATTTACATGTGTCTATTTTCACCCCAGTGATTTATTTAATATGGACCTTCTAACAATAACCTTTGATGCTTCCACTAAAAAACCTTCACTTTTGTAATGGCTCTATGTAAGAAGGTAGGGCAAGGAACTGACTGGGTTACAGGCTATGACTGTGAGTGATTGCTGTCAGGGTTAACTGTGAATGTCTTTCTGGTAGGCAGTAAATATAATCCATCAAGGGGGAAATCTTACTACAACCAAACAACAACAACAAAAAGCAGGACTGAAACGCGTCTTTAAGATTCTGAGATCCCGGTGTAGTGGATCTCCTTGATCCAGGAGACAATGTTGCCATCAAAGCAGCAACAGAGGAGCACTGCCAGCAGAAACAAGAGCTAGACCTGAAAAAGAGCGGTAAATGCCCCAGACAACAGAAAAAGTAAAACAGTGCTTGGGCAGTGTGCTAACCTGTGAAGTGGGATGTCTCTGGCACTGAAGTGGGAGAGCTGAGTTGGCTAAACCACTGAGCGAGAGATAAATGCTTTCAGGTTGTGGTTTATATGGGAGCGGTACTTCTTTGGTAATACTAAAAGAGCTCTTCAATACCACCTAAGGCAGGGCAGAGGCCCGGCCAATATAGGTTAGGCAGAGAAAGAAATGTCCTGGCCAGACAACTGTGTGCTGAGCATTTTGCACCTGATTTCTAATCTATTACCATCCTGAATGAACTCTGTAATCATGAGCATCATCTGTGTGACTTCCATGTGGCTAATGCAGCAAGGTAGTGAACACCATCACAGAAGCTGCGAGCTTTGGGAAGCTTTTTGGTATTAAAAAAAAATGGTAGACGGGGAAGACATTGGAGGTATGTTTGACCTCTGCCTTATGGCTCCATCTTGGAAGGTAAGGAAGCTCTGTACAGTTTCCATAAAGCTAATCAAGCGAGATTGGTACTATGTGGTTTTGTTCTTTGTTTTCTTCTGTAGCTATTCAGGTCCTTGGAACATGACCGCACACTTTGTAGAGTAGAAGGGCAGTGAAAAGAAGACAGTCCACAAGATGGATTGACACAGTGGTTACAACAATGGACTCAAACATAAAAACTGGGAGGATGGCCCAGGACTGGGGAATGCTTTATTCTGTTTCATGCAGGCTTTCATTGAGAGAGAACTGGCTCGACAGCACCTAAAATCAACCAACATTAAGTTTCTGAGCACTGAACGAAAACTTAAAACTTCTTGATATATATACATACATACACATATATACATATATATGAATTCTCTACATACTTGTGTTTTTGGTAATTTCCCTAATTGAGATCACTTTAATCCATGAACAATTTAATACCATCAGAGTGCAAGCCAATGTCTCTGAAACTTTCTTTGTTAAGGCCTTTCCCCCATGGCCACTGAGTTGATTCTGATTTACAGCGACCCCATTAAGCAGGGTAGAAAAATAGCTTCCTAGGGCTTCTGACGCTGTAAAACGTTACAAAAGCTGGCTGCTGGTCATTTTCCCCTCTGAGAAACTGATCTTTGGGCTTAAAAAAACCCCAGTGGTTAACCCACAGAGCTACCAAGTTTTCTTATATAAGGAGGTGCAAATGTCACGATTCCTCGACTATCCTAAAGGTTGAGAATTTATCTACATTGTGGCTTAACAGAAGAAGTCAATTCTGTATACAACCAAGAAAACCTCATAGAGCAGTTTTCGTTGGTAATACATGCATCAGAACTGATTCAACAGCAACAAGAATCTAAATATGCACATATGTACCTATAGTTATAATTTAGGATTATAATTCAGGGATCATTCATTCATTTGAAAAGTATTCAATGCACACTTACTAATTGCAAGATGCTCTGATGGAAATGAGAGGAGGAATTCACAAGAGAAAGAAAAGAGTTCCCGCGTTGTGAGAGCTGAAGGGATTCGGTCAGGCTCCCTATGGGAAAGGAGACCTGGAGGCAGAGTGGCTGTTCAATTGCTAACTGCAGTTGGCTGTTGCTCAACTCTGTGGAGCTCCATGGGAGAAAGCTGTGGCAGCTTGCTTCTAGAATACAGCCTTAGAAACGTCAGGAGACTGTCTACTCCTTCTAACGGGGTTTCTAAGATTGGCAATCTGCTGGGGGCCAATGGGTTTGCTCTTCTGGTATTCTTAAGTGTTCTCAGGTACCATCACCAGCCTTTTGTTCCTGACTCAAGGAACCAAAGAAAATACTGCTTGCCCCTGAATAATGCTCACAATCCTTACAAGGCTTGAGTCCATTTTTGTAAATACTGTGTATATGCATATAATTAAAGGTCGTTCCCTCTTTCTCTGACCCTCTTCTCTCCCCAGCACGATGTTCTTTTCCAGGAACTGAGCCCTCCTGATGACAGGATCAATGAGTAAGACAGAGTGCTGACAATCTCCCTTCTAACGAGGGGTCTAGCTGTACTTTTCCCAAGATAGTTTCTTACTTCTGACAAAGCATGCATGGCATATTCAACCTTCTTTTCCAACACTCCAACATGAAGACAGTGCTTTTCCTTTGATTGTCCGGGTTTCAAATGTGCAGTAGGCACGGGAAAGACCAAGATTTGAATCCGGCACAACTTAATCTTCAAAGTGACATCATTGCTTCTTAACACTTTAGAGAGATCTTTTGCAGCAGATTTTTCTAGCGTAAGCCCTTATTTGATTATTTGACTACTACTTCCATGGGCAGCGAGTGTAAATCCAGATAAAATCAAATCCTTGACAACTTTAATCTTTGCTCTCTATCATCATATTGCTTATGGATTCATTTATGAGAATCCTTTTGTTTTATTTTTGTCTTTCATCTTTTTCAGTAAGTGACTTGTGTCTTCTTTGCTTTCAGTGAACAAAGCTGTGTTATAGAACACCAACGTTTGTGAATACATCTCTATTGCTGATGTCACACTCTTCTTCATATAGTTCAGCTTCCCAAGTTATCAGAGCAAATAAGTGTGGTGAAAGAAACAGCCGTGCCGCATACCTTTCCACACTTTGAACCACGCAGTATCCTCTTGACGGTTTGGTTCAGATGACTGTGGACAGGTGCTAGCATTCAAGCAGGACCTTTAAAGATTGGTAGGATTTGCATATAGAGAAGGCTTAATTGAAATGTGAAGGAACGATTAGTTCATGAAAAAGACCAAATGCATGAACCGAACTCTAAGAGGGACAAATGTTGGGCACCTGTCAGATGAGACATTGAGTGGTCATATGGCATCCACACAGAAGACATGGCACAAACATAGGAATGCATAAAGAGGAAAGAGAAATGCAAAGATTTTTATTGAAAAAATGTTTGAAGTCAGCTCACAGAAAGCCTTGACACCTGGTTTTGCTTTCAAGGGCAAGAGGTTAGATATGGGGGTTTAAAGCTCATTCACAACTCTTATTCAGAGAAAAAGATGATGATTGCTGAGAGAGAGAGATTGACGTGGTGCTGTGAGACTGCAGATAAACCAATTGATGTGAGCACTAAGGCATCTTTTCAAGGGACAGAAACTGGATAGTGTATCCAACTGAAATCACAGAGGGGATTTAAGTGATAGGAGGCTGTAATTACCCAAGCTGAAATGTGACCAGCATGATAGCATCTCACCCGCATCATTTGCAAGAGCAGACTTGGGGTTCTTTAATGACCACAAGTCATTTCCCTTTTCCTCTGGGCCCCATGCTGGGTCAAAGATATCATCTTGACACAGAGGGAAGAGTGCTACCTACAGAGTCTCTATCACAATGGATTAGAAATCATTCCATGCTAAATAGTCCATGCTAACGAGTTCTATTTCTGCGTGATCACAGAGTAAAGGGGCAATTTACTCAGAATCAGTCTATAAATGGGGGCAAAGCTCATTTTGACTAAAGTCTTGTGTCAAATTAAATATAAGAGTCCTAACTTTTACTTTCAAAACTTTTACTAATTTCTCATAGTGATTGACATAAAAAATCAACTTGCAATCTTTAAATCAATGTATATGAAAACAAGACATCAAAGCTTATGTTTTCTTGAGTAAATTCTTGAAGAAATAACATGGCAGCAATGGCTGACCTACTTTTCAGGAAAAAGAGAATCAATGTCCACATCGACCTAAGGCTAGCTGCCACAAGGCAGATATCAGACAAATATACTCTCCGTTACCCTATTCTGACACCAACCATCCCTCCCACTACATTTCTCTGATGGGTTTGATAATTCATTGCAATCGCCCCTTTGACTCACGACTCACAAACACTACTCAGGATTATAGGGTTTTATTAGGGAAGCTAACAGCTTACCAAAAGTTAAGGATATTGTTTTTTGTCCGCTGCGCTTCTCAGCCATGCTAGCATGCTAGGAAGCCTGGCAATTTTGCCTCTGCTTTGTCTTATTGCCTGTGGTGCACAGGTTTTTGCTATCTCCACCACTCTAGTCAGGGATTTTACAGATGTGTGGCTGGTGGCTTTTGTTTCTCGATGGTCATTGGATTCCCTTTCTTTCCTTCTGAGATGACTCACTCTAGTATACTCAATCACCTCTTGTAGTAGTTTAAGGTCCCAGCCAATCATTTGGTGAAAATTACAAAGATATGAATAGAAGAGGCATTACAAGTCATGCCACATAATCACAATTATGCTCAGTCAAAATATATACACAACTCAGTTATTTTTTCAACCGTTCAAAAGTGAAAACTATTAATAAAGTGAAAATTATTGAAAATTCAATAATAGTGGGGGGACAATTTTTATTTTACTATGTCATTGCTGCTCCCCAAGAAGTCATTTACAAGGCACAGGGAGCCTATGTATAATAAAATGAAAGATAGCATGGTCAATCCATCTAATTGATGGTCTTTATTTTTTCACCAACCCTCTCTCTTTTGCAACTTTTCAACTTAATCATCAATGATTTTCAATGCATCTTGATTGTATATTTGATCTTCTTCAGAGTGAAGAAGTTGGTAGGATTATTCAATTTCTACACCATTGGCTTTAGTGATTGATGTGTACTTTGTAATGACAATTGTATTAACTGCTCTTTCTTGTAGACATGTAGATAGTATCCTGTCTCAAACAGCATTATACTTCAAGATAAATCTTGAAATGTTATTTTTGATGTTGAATGTGACTATTCTACTTTAATTTGCCGTTCCTGGCTCAGTAAACCCTATGACTGACTAATTCAAAATGGGTAATACCAGTTTATTTCAGTTCACTAATTCTTGGGATCTGTATGCCATTCATCTTTGACAACTCCCAATTTCCATAGATCCATACTTTGCACATTCCATGTTCCAATTATTAGCAGATCTTTGTAGCTGAAGAAGCATTGCTCCATTCACCTTAAGTTGAACTCTACTTTGGAAGGTAGCTTTTCCCAGTCATGTCTTGAGTGCCATCAAACCTGTGAGGAAGGCCTCACCTTCTGCCATATTTCAGACATATTTAGTAGTCTGCTGCTATTTCTATGACTTTCAGTGAGTGAAATTTCTTTGGTGAACTTCCTCTTCCTTCTTTCTACTCTGTTCTTAATCCAGAAGCTCCACTGAAGCCTATTGACCCTTGATCATCATGTAGGTATGTGAAAACTTGTCACATCCCTTCTAATATTACAGGATACTGCAAACAAACTGCTGCAGCAGAAGAGATTGGTATGCAAATAGAATATTATATGATTTTTACTTTTAATTTCCTCCTCACAACCCCAAGAATTCCTGTTGATGTAGAAGCTAAATATTTACTGAAAGGTCAATGATTTGAACCCATTGGCTGCTCCACAGGAGACTGAAGTGGCAGTCCACATGGTAAAAATTTTGGACTTTTAAAAGATTCCTCATGCTATATCTTTTTTTAAAGGTAGGCATAATTTGCTTTCTTCACCATATTTGTTTATGTACCCATCACTCTTTTCAGCATTCAAGTTGCACCCAATGCCACATTATCATAACAAAATATTCTTGTGTTGCAGGAATACTTAAGTAGAGGTCCAGAGTCTGTTCATTGTATTAATATACAGCCATATAAGTATATGTACATAGGCCAATACCCTTATTATTATGCAGCAGTATATTTATGTATGTACACTTCTATGTGTGTACCTCTATAAATAGTTTTGCTTACAAGTTCTTTCCTCTATTTTCTTCCACCTTCCACCTATCCTACTGTCATGTTCACCCCTGATTCACTTCTCAGTAGTTCCTATGGCTGCTCCCCGACTACCAGGATTTCTACTCTCCCGTGCCATCAAGTTTAGCTCTGAAGTGGTTCTCCTGTCCATGACCTTGTTTGCTTACTGCTCCACCCCCTTCTCCTCCCCAAAGACAGCCCCCACCTCTCTTGGAATCATCTCCTCCATTGCTTTCTCCTCAGGTTTGCTTCTCATGGCTATCTTATATAGACAAAGCAGAAACAATGCAAGCAGCCTTGTAGCAGGGAAGCAACAAAGCCCATATGGAAGAAACACACCAGCATGTATAATCATGAGGTGCCAGTGGGGACAGATACCAGAATTCCAAAAATAAACAACTTCCTTGAGATAATGGGAGCGGGATCAAGCTAGAGACCCAGAACCTATCCATGGATAATTGGATGTGCCCGCACAGAGTGGCTATGTGGAGAAGGGAATGCATCCAGGTGGCAGGTTAGCACCAGCAAAATACGCAACATTCCTCTATTTCTTTACTCCTTCCTCTCCCCAGTATTATGATCCCAGTCCAATCTTGTTATTCCCACTAGAACAGTGTACAGACAGTGACTCTGGGAGACCTATCAGTATTTGTAATTCAGGAGAGACAACCCCCTTCAGCAACAATCACAGGAGCAATGATTCCTGGAGGACAGAGGAAGGGTAGGGGAGGCAGAGAATGAATAGGGGACAGTGATGGCGATGGCAGAATAACTCCCCCTAAGAGGAATAATACCTGGGTAGTAACAGAGATGTAAATAACAGTGATAAAAATAGGGGTGCATGTTGAACAGTGTGTTGTACAGTTACAAGTTGGCAAATATAATTCTACTTGCTTACTTTATATTAAAAAGATAGTGTTCAGGATTCTTCTTGGTCTTCACTCAATAAAAAAGCATTAGTTGTTGTTGTTCTGAATAAAGAAGTGCAAGAATAAGGTCCAGTATATTTAAGAATGCACACAATAAGGGATAGAATGGGTCGTATAAGATATGTATAAATAATCACGATACATACTACATTAAGGGTTCATGAGGATGGCAGGGTGGGGGACTGGAGGTAGAGTTGATATCAAATAACTCAAGAAGAAAGATAATGTTTAGAAATTTTTGATGCCAAAAGTTATGCAGGTCCTCTTCAGATAATGGATGTATGGTTTGCAATAATATATATAAGAATCTCCAGTAAAATGATTTACTTATAAGAAATTTTACCTTGGACCCACTATAGCACAGTCTCTACTCTGTCCTGTGGAATTTCTAGGCGTTGAATCAATTCAACTTTAACAGTACGTATTGTTGTTACTTTTTAATACACAGTCTCCTCACTTTGGCCATTTTCTCCATATCTTTCCTCCTCACCTACATTTGGCTTCTTCACAGAGATTTTCTGGGATGAGATTGTGCTTGATCTGAAATTCTGCACAGAAAGAATTGTAAAAGAAAAAGAAGGCCAGAAACTCCTCTTCAGATAGCTTGCAACAGCTTCCCTTTCAGCCACTGAAGAGCAGCGGGAATGTTTCAGTTTGAGTGACTAGACTCAGAGAAGTTGTAGAAATAATTGATAGCAACCAATGCACTCTATGTCCAGCCAAAGTGAAGCAGTTTATTGTAGGGTGGTGAGGAATCTCTCAGACAAAAATTAGGGGACTTGACATTATTCTCAGTTCTGCAAATTATTTTACTTCAGGGAAATCACTTACTCCACTGAGAGTTGAGTTTCTTAAGCTCTAAAGGAAGGTTCTTTATGAGGTAGCACTTTAAGGGCCATGTGCAGCTCCCCAATGCTATGTGCTTTGTCACTATTCAGTGTTCTAGTGAGGTGATGACACTTTCAGGCAGTATAGACTACAGTTGGGGTTGCTGTTACAGCTAGATCAAGAGATTTTGGAAGGACATGGTCTACCAACTTAAGAAATTTCTCTGTAATTTTTTCTCTCAAGAATAGACTAGAATGCTCAAACAAAACTCACTGCCAGTGAACCCATTGTGCTCTGTAGGCATCCTATAGTACTGCCCCATGGGGTTTCTAAGGCGACCCTTTTGTGGAGTGCCACATCTTTGTCTATACAATGACTGATGGTTTTGAATTGCCACCTTTCAATTAGCAGCCCCCTTCTCAACTACCATGTCCCAATTATAGGGGTGAAGCACAGAGAAACAGAACCAGAGGGCTGAGCCCTGGTGGCGTAGTGGTTGAGTGTGGGACTGTGGCCCAGGGGCTTGGTGGTTCAAATCCAGCAGTAGCTCTCCAGGAGCAAGGTTGGGTAGCTCCCCTAGGCACCAGAGGGAAGTGATGCCCCCCCCCCAAAATAAAAACAGAACCAAAGAGATCTAACTAGCTTTTTCATCTCTCAGGACATTATATACATCTGTGTGTGTGTTTATATGTGTATGTATTGAGAGCGAGAGAGAGGGAGAGAGAGAGAGAGAGAGAGAAAAGAGACAGAAAGAAGGTAGATTTTAAATGTTAGAGAAGCCAAAACAACTAACGGGATGATTATGCATGACTACTTAAATCAGAATTTTGATGAGAATCAATAAAGGTTGATTAAGCATAACGTTCATTTAAATAGAGATATTCCAGCAAGATCAAGACAAAATGATCCTGTTTGTGTAGTTACAGAGTCAGCAAAGGAGACTTATGTCACATACTATGAAACACTGTAAGAAAAATTTGTTTTTCTTAGTGTTTCAAGATTACACGCACTGCTGTTTACTTAAAGAAAAGTTGATAAATAGCAAAAATTTAATGAAGTAACATGGTAAAATGGTGTACATGTTGAACAGTATGCTCTAGAGTTACAATTTACAAGTTGGTAAATATAA
Organism: Nesogale talazaci; assembly: GCA_004026705.1. Taxonomy (NCBI): domain Eukaryota; kingdom Metazoa; phylum Chordata; class Mammalia; order Afrosoricida; family Tenrecidae; genus Nesogale; species Nesogale talazaci. The sequence continues at coordinate 9,643 of PVJH01006857.1, forward strand.
TTCTGTGTGCTGACTTTATATTAAAAATGTAGTGTCCAGGGTTCTTCTTGATCTTCATTTGATATGAAAGCCTTAGTTGTTGCTATTCTGAACAAGCTAATACAAGAAAAAGGTCCAGTATATTTAACAACCCTTTCAACAAATTTTCTGGGCTTATTGTGGCAGGATTTAGGTCAAATTTCTAAGTCACATCTTCTTTTACCACTATCTTCTAGAGATTTTAAAATTTTAAAACAAACAGTAGTAGAGGTATCCAAGGAGAAGTAGTGCCCAATCTTCAGCACAAGTCTCTTGCCTCTTAGTCATTCAGGTAATTTATTTCAGATAATTACAAATTTCCAAGAGATAGAATTCTTGTCAGGTTAGGAGTAAGACAGTCTCATTTTGGAGGGCTTTACTACCAGATTAGTTGGCATCCAGAGGTGAGGAAGTCATGCTGGACGTCCTCTTGCTGTCTATCCCACCGCTTCACACACATGGTCCAGATTTTTTTCAGTTTGTAAAACTTGAATCAACATCATCAGTGTCAACAAAAGTAAGGAGACTCTGGAGTGTAAAACTGCGAAGACAGGTCCTGTTGCACTGAATGGCTGGATAGAGTGATTAGAATAATTCATTTGATAAACTAGAACAAAAGGGCAGGAGTAATAAGCTGCTACCACCAGACCAGCATTGTAATGGGGACGGGGAACATGTCACTCCACCTTTCCACCTCTGCCCCAAATTTCCACCGTTCTCTTCTGGTGTCACCTCAATTGGAGGTGACAGGAATGACAGTGACCCAATTTTTTTTTTGGCCAAGAACTGCCAGAGGCAAACAGATTTGTCCTCATTATAAAGCTCCTTGGCATCCAGGCTTTCCACCGGGTGATGATGATGTCTGAGAATGATGACTTTGGAAGGTAAAAATGAAAAGGGCATGCATTCCTTGCACGTGCTTTCCTGAGCAGGAGTGTCTATAGGGAACTACCTGCAGACTTTCTTTTGTTCTTGAGTATTAGACTTTCAAGATTAGTTCCTACAAAACTTTGAGAACTGTCAGACTCAATAATCGGGAAGGTTGAAACCACCAGCCCAATTTACAGCTCTAAGAACAACCCCATTGAACCAGGCTCATACCCTATCTAGAAGAAACTCAGGATTCATGGCAGCCACTTACAGGTTGAATTGAGATGGGGATAACCTGCTTTGGGTACAGAATATAGGACTGAATTTAGGGAAAGCAGCAGAGTGAAGGAAGCACTGGACTAGCATATCAGAAAATGTTGTAGTAACTTTTCCACAGTGCCCCAAAAGGAGTGGTATTCCACAAAGGGAAACAGTATATGCAAAGGCCAACCCAGCAAACCAGTTGCCATTGAAGCAACTTCCCTCTCCCACCTCACAAGGATCCAGTGTAGACTGAAGTAGAACGCAAGCCGAGGGGTTTTCCATGACTGCATTTTAGGAAGATTGCCAGGGCTCTGGGTGGAATTAGATCTCTCGCCTTCTGATAAGGAGTTGAGTGGGCACATTCTTGGCACCACCTGGGGCTGCAGACTAATAAAACAGAGGGATAAATGTTCCTGTGGTTTAAGATAACACCATAAAAACAGAAGTCAAACTATGAAATTTGTACTTTATTCTGGTGGAGATAGAAAACACTTAAGAATATTTAGTAGTAAAATGAAAGGATTGATGGCATCTTCAATAAATTATTCTGGCTGGAGGGAAAATTGAAGATGGGAAGATTGGAGCCAGGAGACTCAGTGGAATGACTGCATTTATAACTTGGGCAAGAGATGACGAGGGAGGACCTGCAAAATGACAGAGGAGAGTTAGAAGGAAATATCAATGACCACGACTTAAGATAACACCTTCATTTTAAATTCTCCTATTGAGTAATTCTTACTCTCTTTGTGTATTTAAGTGTGCATCTACATGTCTATAAATATATATAAATACTCATATTCTAAGTATTCCTTTTTAATATAGAAGCTTGTTCTTTGTTATGATGCAATGTGTTTCTTAATCTTTCTTGGGATATTACTTATTATATTACCATTTAACATATATATCATTTACTCTCATCAGGTTGATTCTAATTAATATCAACCCTATATAGATTTTCTGATACTAAAATGTTACAGGAGCTGACAGCTTCATCTGTTTCTTGTTAAGTAGCTGGTGCACTTGAACTGCTGATTTTCCTAATAGCTCCATGTCTGCCCCACTGCACTGCCAAGACTCCTTTTAAAAAATTTTTTTTTTTTTTTTAGGCATCACTGCCCTCTGGTGCAAGTGGGAGGCCCAGCCTTGCTCCTGGAGAGCTGCTACTGGATTTGAACTGCCAAGCCAGTGGGCCGCAGTCCTGTACTCAACCACTCTGCCACCGGGACTCAGCCCAGAACTCCTTTTTTGCAATATATTTTTTGTAGCAGTTTGTTTCTGAGGGGCATAAACTCAAATGTGTGATATCAAAGGATCATTAGCTCCTCCACTGGAGAGATGGAAGGAAATCTTGAGGACAAGGCTGAAGGGAGTTTCCAGGTACACAGCTTTGCTCTGGTTTCAAAGAGCAGTCAGAAGGCTCAGGGCTTTATGTCTTCAGAAACTCAGGCATACTTGATATGTCCGAGTATTTGAGGAGACATTTAGATCACTGACAAAGATGCGAATGTGCAACCGATTATATTTACAAAATATAAGCACAAAGAGGAGGTATTATTAACTGCAAGATAAACAAAAGAAGAGCCAGAAAGAAACATAGGCATGGGTTTCTGCATGGCTAAGTTTGAACAACATTTCCATAATCATTATAAGGTGAATCAAGCTGGCCCAAATTGTTAAATATCTTTGCTGAGTAATTGCAGGGATGGAAAATGTGCTTATGAATGAAGAGGGCTGAAGAAGAGTAGAAATTCTGTTAGGTTATTTAGGGACATGGAGGTACATTCTCCATGAATCAGCTGTAAGAAATAAAAATGATTGTGGACAGGAGGTGATCAGGACTGATGTACCCAAATAGCAGACTGACTATATAGCAAAACAATAACAACAAAGCTACCTGACTTCTCACACAGCATATATGTAGTTCATTGCTGTTAGCTGTCCCTGATTGGCTCTAAGTGATGGCAGCGACTCCATGCCCCACAGAACGAATCATCACCTGGTCCTATGCCAGCCTTGTGATCATGGGAATCCGTGAATCCAATGTCTGGGTCCCTATGTACTTTGAGTGTCTTACAAACTAGGGCCTCATTTTCTAGCACCATATCAGACAATATTTGGTTGTGATCCATAGGTCTTCATTGGTTAATTTTTGTAAGGCGATTGCCAGGCTATTTTTCCCCATTCTGTCCGAGTCTGGAAGTTTCCCTCAAGTCTGCCTACCAGAGCTGATCTTGCTGATATTTAAAATAATGGTACCATTGTTTCAAGCATTGTTTTAAGCATTGGTTCAAGCATCAAGCCAACAAAGCATGAAAAACTGACAGATGGATCAACCAACCAACTACTGTTTTCAAGTGGAATTACACTCAGAAAATCTGGTTGAGCCGCGATGGCATAGGGGTTGTGTGCGGGACTGCCGCCCACTGGGATGGAGGTTCAATTCCAGCGTGGCTCCACAGGAGCAAAGGCTGCGCCTCCTACTCCCACCACCAGAGGGCAGTGATGTCCCCAAAACAACAACAAAACAAAAACAAAACAAAAAACTTAAAAAATCTGTAGGGGAGAATAGAACAACCCCATAGGTTTTCTGCAATGCAGTAGATTATTTAATAAATGTCCAAAGAAGGCTCTTTTAGATATTGCTTTAGTCATGCTCACCAAATGACCTTCAGGTCATTTTCCTGACATGTCTAGGTAGAAAAGTGGGTGAAGATACTGATTGGATGAAGATTCAGCTGTGAGTGACAGGAACCAGAGCTCATTTTGATTTCCATCCTGCTGGGTATTAAATGAGCCATCTCAGAAGCAGTAAAGAGGGGAGAGGGAAGTCATTACCTGCAAAAGAGAAGAGTCACAAGTAGGGTACATTATTTATACCCTAAGATTCCTGTTCACTGAATGTCCTTGACCCAGGAACCCATGCTGATAGCAGAGGAGCAGTATCCGCCCAAGACAGAGTTGGACTTTGCAGCCCGCAGAGCAAGTAAAGCTGAGTGAGAAGGACACTGCTTCATGGATTGTGATACCGCTAGGTCCTTCACTGAAGCCCCTGCATTTGCTGGAGTTGGGTACCGATGAGTGGACATTCACAGGGGAGTAGCATGTCCTTTGGGAATTTGTTGTCAGCCCTAAAAGATGTTTATAAGATTGCCTGAAAAGAGCAGAGGCCAGGGGATGAGATTAAGGAACAGAAAAGCCTGCCTATGAGTAGGACAGAGCAGAAATATCGCTCTATCTAGACAGCTATATCCTGACTTTTCTGTTAGCTTCGCTAATACCACAAGTGTGAGTCATGTGCATGTGTGTGTGTGTGAGTGAGCTTTGTGTGGCCATTGCAGTGAATCACAGACTGCATTTGAAAACTAGAGAGTGCTGTGGTAGGAACATCTGGTATCAGAATTGCTAAGGAGGCTTGGAGGGTGGGACAGGTCTGACATCTGTCTTAGGAAAATCAATCCTGGGAACTAGAGGAGGGCACCTGTGGTCCACATCCATTTTCTCAGCTTATAAGTCTCGAATCTTTATGATGGCAGACTGAACATCTGTCTGCTATAGAGTAGCTTGTGGGCTTCAACGACAGACAGTTTGCTTAGCAGTAGGATGCTTGAAACACTGTGGCCGCCAGGCTCCTTATGACATAGCATGGTATATGCATAATCCTGATGAAAATCAACATTGAAATGTAGCCAGCCATCGGGAGCATCAAATTATTAACCCACATGACCCTGGCATGTCTCAGGTCATCTTTGCCCCAACATTGGCTTCCCTGATAGACACGGTCTCCCCACCCACTGCCACAATTGTAACTCATAGCAATCTCTAGAGAGTGTATGAAACTATACATTTTTAAGGTAGCAGACAGCCTCATCTTTCTCCCAGTGTGGACAATGACTACTACAAAGACAAATTCAGATAGCAGGGGCCACATTTTTTTTATTCTGATTCTAAAAAATGTTATGAGACAGAATTCCAATAGGGAGGAAAGCACACTCTTCTTTATTCATTGTTGCTTTGATGGCCAGAGTGAGCGCCATCTCATGGTGGCCCTATGCATGTAGAATAACACGTCATGGTCCTTTGCCAGCCTCCCAGTCAGACTTATGTTTAAGCTCCCTGTTCAGATACTGTGTCAACCCATCTTGTTGAGGGCCTTCCTCTTTTTCACTGTCCTTCCCCTCTAGTAAGTATGATGTCCTCCAGAGACTGCTCTCTCCTGATATCATGCTCAAAGTATGTGACACAAGTCTCACCATCATTTCCCCTATGGGACATTTTGGCTGTGTCTTCCAAGACACATCAGATTTTTCTTTAGGCAGCCCATGATATAGGCACAGCAAATTAATTAATGTGGCTCTAGTAGCCAAAGTCTTTCTCACCACATGACCTTGCCTTGTCTGAGTCTGGAAAGAAGGTGGGGAAAGATCTTGATAGGGCTTACCTGTAATTTTGAACAGCATTCTCTGGAGTGACATCCTGCTGTGTATAAAATGAGCCCTTGGAGAAGCAGGAGGATCTAACTCATTACCAGTGAGTGCATGTCTCAGATCCAGATGACAGCCCTGCCATCAGAGGAGCAGCAGCAGAACCAGGAGGCAGGCCATGTAGACAGTGATGGACTTTCCAACCCATGAAGCAAGGTCAGTGCTTTTGTGCAGGAGGGTGGGTTTCAGAGTGCGGTGTGTTTGGACATATAATTGAGGAAGGCGGACTTGCTGACCCAAGGATGTGGAGCCGAGTGCCTTCAGGCTACAGTTTACATGAGTAGGGTGCCTCAGACCCAGGAAGTTTCACTCCATGACCCATGCAGCTTGACCTGAATGCCTATGGGTTGAGCCTTTCAGTAGAGTGGCAGGCATGTTCTGATAAACAACCACCCTAAGTTTTTATCACTGGCATCATAACTTATTAACATTACCTATCTAACCCTTTAATCATGAATTTTGTCTGTGAGTCTGTATAACCAAGCAGAGAAGCAAAAAGGAGGCTATTACTCAAGACCATACACAAAGCTCTTTGAATATTCTATGCCAACACCATAGTTCAAACGAATTGATTCTTCTTCAGTCTTCCTTATTCAGTGTCCCACTTTCACATGCATTTAAGGCAGTTGGAAAGATGATGACAGCCTCTTGTTTGCCGATTTATCATACTGTGGTGGCTTGTATGTTGCTGTGAATTGATGTCCCCAATATTTAAAATAGCAGAAAGGTCACACATAGTGAACAGGTTCCAACAGTGCGTCCAAACTAAGAACTGACCACAGAGAAGTCAAAAACTGTCACTTTAGAAGAATTAGGCACTGGAAACTTTAGGGATATTGTTGAAACACTGTCAGTTACTAGTGGATATAAAATGGAATTAAAGTTTAGCCTTGGACAAAGGAGTAAAACAGGGTCTGAAATCATAGCAGCTTACAACGGCCTTAAAGAAGCCTGCATATAGATGCGTTGGAGATTCCAGAAGGTAGTTGTTCAGTCCAAGCAAGTTTATTGGGATTGTTGTGTTGTTCTTAGGGGCCATTGAGTCACTTACAATACAGAGCAACCCTACAAACAACAGAACAAGACATTGTCCATTCCTAGTGCCATCTGCATAATGGTTATGTTTGCACAATTATAGTCACTGTGTCAATCCATCTTGCTGAGTCTTCCTCTTGTTCCCTGAGCCTCTCCTCCACAATACATGATGTCCTCCTCCATGGACGGGTTCTTTCTAATACCTTGTTTAAACTACACAATATGGCATGTTATCTTCCTCAATTCTAGAGAACATTTTGCTTGTTCTTATTTTAAGACAGGTTTGTTGTTTCTTCTGGCAGCCTATGGTAATTTCACAATTCTTTGTCAACAACATGATTTCAATGTAACAATGCTTTGGTTATCTTTCTTATTCAATGTCTGACATTCACATGGATATGAGGGGCTTGAAAATAGCATCACCTGGGTCAGGTGCATCTTAGTCCTCAAAGTGACATCTATGCTCTTTTATACTTCCAAGAGGTCTCATATAGTTTCTTGACCTATTTTTCCCCTTTAATTATCTTGCTGTTTGTTAAGCCAGTTCTGGGGTGGGCAAACTTTTGAAAGAGAACAGCTCATCTTGTCCATCACAGCAATTTAAAAATTATTTCAAAACTATTAATAAAATTTTGCAAACAAGTGAAACCATTATTTGAATCACAGCCTTAAAACGTTTTACATTTTACTTTAGGGCCACATGTCTGTACTGCCAGAAGTGCATATGGCCAGCATATCACCTGATCTAGAGGAAAGGGTTCACATTTTCTTTTTTTAAGCAAAAGGGAAGAAACTTATTGGAGCCCATAAGGGGGACCCTAAAGGGACCCAGCACAGCCTACTGTGTAGGCATATGCCCAGGCAAAGGATCACAGCATTCATTGTACCCCCATGGCCCACAGGGATTCCCTTTGAGCAGGGCATTTGTTTTCTTAACATTTCAGTGAAAACCATCCTGAAGGCTGCATAGTGTTTGTTATTCATCAGTAAGTGCTTCAAATTCTCCTGGCTTTCAGCAAGCAAACTGGTATCCACTGCATATTGAAGATTGTTAATAAACCTGCCTCCAATCCTAAAGCTGTGCTTTTCTATTTATACAAATTCCTTGGACTTTTTGCATAGCATACAAATGGAATAAGTATGCTAAAAGTATGGTAACCCTTACACACACCTTTCCTGATTTTAAACCACAGTTTTCTCTTATTCTATTAAAATGACTGCTTCTTGTTCTATGTAGTTTCACATAAGCACAATTAAGTGTTCTAACATGAGTCATTCTTTGTAGTGTCATCCATAGTTTGTTACGATCAACAGAATTGAGTGCCTTTGCATAGTCAATAAATCACAAGTAGACATCTCTTTGGTATTCTCTTCTTTTAGTCAAAAACCAGCTGATATCAGCAATGACATCCATTGGTTTGACTTGGGATTTTGGCAGCTCCATGTAAACGTACTGCTGCAAATATTTTTGAATTGTCTTCAGAATAGTTTATTTTATATGATATTCACCTTTATTTGGAAAGGGCAAATAAACAGATCTTTCAGTCAGCTGGCCATCTATTTTCCAAATGTTTTGGCACAGACCAGAGGTTGCTTCCATTTTGAAAAACAACACCTCTCCCACCCCTCAAACAGATCAATTAATAGTCTATCAATTTTTAGAGTTTTGTTTTGAGCCTTTTTTTTTGGAGGGGGAGTGGCTCCAGCTTAGATTTCCGTCTTCAGTACCATTCACTGGTCACTGGCCATTTATTGCCTCTTAAAATGGTTGAATGTTAAACAGTTGTTTTTGGTACATTAACATAAATATTCCACTCTTCTTTTAAAGCTTCATTTTCATTCAATACTTTGCCCACAGATTCCTTGCTTTTTAAATTCAAGTCTTTAATTTTTTTCTTAATTTTTCTTTCAGTTTGATAAGTGCTATGCCTGTGATTCCCTCTGGGTTCAATGTTTTCAGGTCTTTGCACATTTCATGATAAACTTTACATGGTCTTTTTGAGCGGTGCTTTGAACTTTTCTTTTCAACCTCAGTGTCCCAAATCTACTCTTGAGTTATGTTCTAAATTCAGTTGGGATACATTTAAGATCATACCTGGGCTTTTGTGGACTTGTTTTAATTTGCTTTAAGTTCAACTGAAGCTTCAGCTGAATAACTGATAGTGTGTTGCACCATTAGCTTCACTGTGGCCAATGAAGTTGAGCGTCTCCGTCATTTCTTTCCACAGATATACTCAGGGTAACTCCTGTGTTCCTTCTGCAATGTTCACACATATAGTCACTATATCATTAAAATGTATTTGCATAGGGAAAAGCTACTGTATACAGAAATTCCTGGGGGCAGGCCCAGGTAGTATGACAGGGCCCAGACCAAATCCAGGGCTACATATGGTAGTCAACTGAGGGGTAGTGAGGGAGATGATGACGTGTAGAGAAGAAATGGGGTACTAACCTACCCAAGGGGAGTGTATTTTTTATATCTCCACAAGCAAAGAGGGATCAAACTTAAACTCAGTGATCCAGGATGTGACTGCAGCATGATGGCAGAGAGCGGGGAGCCAGTGGAGAAGTCTGAGGGCCCAACCACAATCCCAACTACGTGGACAGCCACCTCTCCCCCCAGGGGAGTTGACTTTGGAGGATAGCACTTAAGCTGCAGCTTGGGGAGTGTGACATGTCTGACCAGAGCACACGAGAACAAATGAAGGGGGGGAGAGAGAGTGGAGTGCATCCTGTTTCTCCTAGTCTTGACAAAGATATTCCCACTCAGAAGAACCAGTGTATAGAGAGGACCATATGCCCAGCTTCACTATGAAACACTATACCCCTTGCTGACCCAAGGCCCTACAGGGACAACAATGGTGACACTGGGTGGGGACTGTGCCCTGTCTGATACCACCACACCAAGGCAAAACACCAAAGGTGTGCAACAAGGCATGCAGTTCCCCACGGTGGGCCAAGGTGTGGGGCCAGGGTGTGGCACCCCCTCTGACTCAACCAGGGGACACGCCTAGAGGTCAACAAACAGACCTTGAACTATTTACAGGTTCTTGTTGTTATTATTTTTCAAATTTATTTGTATATATCCTTTGGACATTGAGTTTTTTTTGTTGTTGTCATCGTTTTATTTTCTTTGGTTGCTTCATCTTAGGATGCCTTGTTTTTTTGGACATATTTTTATCTCTGCAGGTATATCTAGATAAGATAGGCTGGATGAACAGTCTGGGGGAGATAACAACAGAACTGATGGTTCAGGGGTGGGGAACATGGGAGATGTGGAGGTAGGGGAAAGGAGGTGGTTTGACCAACCCAGAGATAAGGGAACAACAAATGATTCAAATGATTCAAAATCAGTAACAGTGATGAGTTTGAGAGGATTGACAGGGATTACTCAAAAGTAATTTGACAGAGAAGTTACTGAAACCCAAATGAAGGCTGAGCATGATGGTGGGAAAAGAGGAAAGTAAAAGGAAATAGAGGAAAGAACTGGGAGGCAAATGGCATTTATAGAGGTCTATATACAGGCATGTACATAGCTGAATATATTTATATAAGATGATGAGGAAATATATCTACATGCATATACTTATGGGCTAGTGTTAAGACAGCAGATGCGCATTCGACTTCCACTCAAGTACTTCCTCAATGCAAGAACACTTTGTTCTATTAAATTGGTATTCCATGATGCTGATCTTCCCGACATGCATCACTGAAGACAAATGTGTGCATAAGCAAAAGGGGTGAAGAAAGCCAATGATGTCCAGTTTTCAAAAGCTATAGCGTCAGGGGTCTTAAATGTTTGAAGATAGACAAGCAGCCATCTGACTCAGAAGCAACAAAGCCCACATAGATGAAGCACACCAGGCTATGTGATCATGAGATATCAAAGGAATCAGTTATCAGGCTTCAAAGAACTAAAAATCATAACACTGTGTGCTCACCAACCTGATATGATTACTGATGGCAAATGTGGTGCAGTAAGCTGATGGTGCCTGGCTATCAAAAGATATAGTGTCTGGGGTCTTAAAAGCTTGAAAATAAACAAGTGGCCATCTAACACAGAAGCAACAAAGTCCACATGGTATAAGAACATGAACCTGTGTGACCATGAGGTGTCGAAGGGATCAGGTTATCAGGCATCAAAGAGCTAAAAATGATATCATTATAGAAGAGGGGGAGTAGTAATGATTGAGGTCCCAAAGCCCATCAGTTGGTGAAGTGACATCCTCTTACAGTGGGGTCGCAGGGCGGAGATGAGCCAGTCAATCAAGGTCCAGTGTAATAACAATGAAATATGCAACTTTCCTATAGTTCTTACATGCTTCCTCCACATCTCCCCCCACTATCATGAATCCAAAGCTACTTTACAAATCCAGCTAGATTAGGGGATGTACACTGGAACTGGAAGCACGAGATTTCAGGACAGATGATCCCTTCATGACCAGTGGTGAGTGGTGATATCAGGAGTGTGGAGGGAAGGTGGAGTAGAAAAGGGGAACCAATTGCAGGGATCTATATATAACCTCCTCCTTGGGGTATGGACAACAGGGAAGTGGGTGAAGGGAGACATTGGGAAGTGTGTATTATATAAGAAAATACTGATAATTTGTAAATTAATTTGCAAATTATTAAGGGCTCATGAGGGAGGGGTAGTGGGGAGGGAGGGGAAATATGGGTATCTGATACCAAGGGCTAAGTAGAAGGAGGATATTTCGAGAATGATGATAGCAACAAATGTACAAATGTGGTCGGCATACAATTGATGTATGTATTGATCATGATGGGAGTTGTATGAGTCACTAATAAAATGATTTAAAAAATAACAAGAAAAAATGATGGAGGTGCTGTCAGCCATCCCATCAGATGAGTGTGAAAAGTGTTTTCAAGAATGGAATTGCAAATTTGACAAATATATTAAGTACAATGGAAAATTCTTTGAAGGTCATAAAAGTTTTAAAAAAAATTAGTACTTAGCTTTGAAAAAATGTATTTGCAATGAAGTACTTATTCTTGCAAAATTCTACCATGCACGTGATCCCTGTGATTTCTATTACCAACGCCATATTTTCCATCTACTGATGCTTTTTATTTCTTTTCAATTTTCACATTTGTTTGCAATTTCAAATTTCAAATAACCAGTAATTTTGAGTATATCTTAATGGCATGTTTGGTCAATTATAGGTGAAAATATTATATATGAGGAAATTGTAATACACTGTTGGAACCATTTCCCCCCCCTTTCAAAGGATCTAGTATTGTGGTTTGGACTTCTTTCCTTCATCTCCTTAATTAGCAGGGAGGGATCTAGATCCTCGTGGTTAGACTTAAACATTTTTTCAAAAAGAGTTGTGCACTGGGTAGATTCATTGCCCGGTACTCCTTTTTGAGGAGGACCTTCTGAAACACAATTTCTGCTCAAAAATTTAGACATCACTTTTAGTGGGAAGATACTCCCAGTCAGGTGACCCCAAAGAGAAAGTAATTTCTTTCACCGCACTTAACACACAGCAGGGTGGTGTTTTATACAAATCCCGTATTTTCAGACTTTCCTGCTCTCTAATTAGATTCTGACCCATGTGAGGGCAAGTAGCAAGCCTTACTTATTGACATCCATATTCCAAGCATCAAAGTTCTAGAACCTGGAAGTTATTCAGCAAACAGTTTTTGAAAGAGTGAATGAAATGAAAGAATCTGTCTTGCGTCTTGCTATTGTGTCGGCAAAAGGAGAATAAACTTGAGAATAAACATGGGGGACGAGACCTTATTAAAGTGGGACTTAAAAAGAGCACTTATCTCTCTGAAGTCGCAGGATGTCAAAAAGGCAACGGTATGAATTTTCTTGATGTAATCCATCAATGGATTTATGATCTCTCCAATCATGACTAAGGGAGCCCTGGTGGAACTGTCGGTAAGTAGAGTACAGTTAATTACAAGGTTGGCAGTTCAAACTCATGAGGTGCTTTATGGGTAAAAGATGACGCTCTCTGCTCCTGCCATGATTTACAGCCTTAGAAATCGTATAGAGGCTTCCTGTGAGACATCATTGACTTCATACTAGTGGCATTAGATTTGACCCACAGTGACTAATAATATTTTGCTGGTTACAAAATGCTTGTACATATATGTTTGCTCTTTGTGGTGTTTTATGGGAGAAAAAAAGAAGTAAAGTTCAAATATAGTTTACAGACACATATTATGTCTTACGCAGGACAAAAACATTGAGCACCAATCCAGATATGGGAAACTACTTGCAAGATCCGGTAATAGTTTCTAAGGACTCACAGCCATTCAGCCAATTAAATATGACACGAAAAACAAAGGAAATTATAAACATATTTTAATTGGAAGTCAATAAATGCATTATAAGTGTAGATAGGAGTACAGAAGAGAGAAATATAAATCGATCAGCATGTGTACACTATTGTATTTTGGAAAAGCTAAGTAGGTTGACCCAGGGCCCTCTGACCATGCAATCACTGTAGAATGCATGGCTATGGTACCCTAGGGTCCTACATGCCAAATAGGCTTCCTCCAAACAAGTCTGTCCAAGTAAGGCCTCCCCTCCCTGGATTGGCCAGGGTATTGGTGATATTCTGTTTTCAAAACATTTCTCTCGAGGGAAAAGCTTTTCACATCGTCAGAATGAACTCATTGGAGGGTAAATCTGTGTTAAAACTCAGATGCATTTAAGATTCCCACTGCAAATATTCTACAAATGTAGTACTCAGAATTGAAGCTTCAATATACCAGAGTATTAAATATACCAGAGTATTAAAGCTGGAACAGCAGGTAGTAGTACTTAGTTCCATTATAAAAAGAGTAAATCCAAACCCAAGGGTTATCTTTACTCATTCAACATCAAAGATTATTGAATGGTTGAACCAGGATTCAAATGTATGTTTTGCTGTTATTTTGTATTTTATTTCCACATTTCTTGTGTTTGTCAATAACATAGTTTACCAATTAACTTAATGCTTATATTTGCCCCAAAGTCCTGTGACTGGAAAGATTTTTTACATTAAGAACAATGTGGAAATAATGTTCTTTGCCATATTTTTTCCTTCAAAAGCAACCCCCCCAGTTCAGGTTGCAATTTTGATAGTGAGATTACCCACAGTTCCAGTTTTCAATGTGTTTCTTGTTTGCAACTATGGACGCAAGCCCTGGGGCTTTGTTGCAGCATGACATGTGTGTGCACTTCACAAGGGACGGCAGGAGCAAGAAAGGGTATTGAGGTCTGTGCAAGGCACTCTTCACCTTTGCTCTGGTTTGAGAAAAGCTTGCAGTTAATTCCTTGTTGGTACAGACCATGCCTCTCAGCTCATTTGTGTCTTTTATATGTATAGTGTGAGGCACACACATTGCTCTGAAATTACACATGGTGCTTCTACAAGGGACGTGTGAAGAATATAAAGCAAGCTGGAGACTTGGAAACAGCAAGGCCTGCTGAGCTGAAATGTCCAGGGAACATGTTATCATCATCGAAATACTTGTTTGGATTCAAATGGTTGGATTCAGGTGGGGGAAAAAAACATATCCCATAGCCAAGACCGGGCAGGAGAGTAGGGCTAGTCTTTCTTTCAGTCAAAGAGCACTATGAGTCCATTGAAAGAGAAATAAGAGAACAATGAATATTCTTTTCTTTTTGAGTTTCTGCATACAAGAGCCAAGGGTGATCCTTTTTTTTTAAGAAAAAGTGTGGATAAAATCAAAATTTGTTGTGTATGAAACCAAATCAAACTCGCTGCATACAGTCACTTCTGACTCATCGTGTCCCTGTAGGACAAGTGGACTAGAAATCTTTCCCAGAGCTGAAAGCTCTTCTCTCTCCTGTGGACCTACTATAAAAGGCAAGGACAAAATCAAGGAGGCAGCATGTGATTAGATTATTGAGTAGTTTCAACTCACCGAGAGAGAGGTGTAACTATATTTAAAGAGGTATATTGTTTTTTGGTTTTATCTTTCATCTTAATTTGATACATTTCCCTTAACGATGACTGGTACAGATCAAAGATGTGAGATAATTTGGGGTATTACAATTCACTTCAATCCCATTTAAAACTTCAACTTGATGTTGAATTCAGAGCGCTTTTGTTTCCGATGGCAGACTAGATATATGGTTTGAGGGTGTTGGAGTAGAATAAGAAGCTATATATGTCCGGCTGGACCAGAGGATGTACTCTGGTACAGATAGGAACTGGAAACACAGGGAATTCAACCCATCAGGACCAGTGGAGAGAAGGGCGACAATGGGAGGGTGGAGGGTAGGTGGGGTAGAAAGGTAGAACAGATTGTAGGGACCGATATATAATCTCCTCCCTGGGGGACACACAGTGAAGTGGGTGAAAGGAGATGTTGGATAGTGTAAGATATGACATAATAATAATAATTTATAAATTATCAAGTGTCCATACAGGAGGGTGAACAGGGAGGAAGGGGAAAAATGAGGAGTGGATACCAGGGGTTCAAGCAAAAAGCAGGTGTTTTGAGAACGATGAGGGAAACAAATGACGTGACACAATGGATGTATGTGGGATTATGATAAGAATTATAAGCGCCCCCAATAAAATTATTTTATAAGAAAGAAAAAGCAAGAAGCTGGATATGCTACCTTTAATTCTCTTTTTCCTTTCTGAGTTATGGGCTCTGGCCCTCTGAGGTGTGAAAAAGTGACAAGCAGAGAAACAGCGTAAAGCCAGTCTTCTCTTTGTAAGGTTTGACTGTCTCTCTGACTAACCCAGCAGGCGCTTAGTCCACCACATATGTCAGTCTGATAATAAAGAGAGAAGGATAACACAGACAAAAGTACTCAGGTTTCAGGTAAAATAAATCTTTCTGAGCAATTACTAGTGTGGGATGGTGTAGAAAATAAGCAAGAAAGAGATTAGTGACATTAGGGAGCAGAGTGGACTTGCTTTATTTAGGAAAATATTTTCTCATGGATTATCTGTTAACAAAGGTAAACTATCAGTCTAATTCCCAATGTTGATGTTAATCACAATGGAAATAATCAATATAAAATAAAACTGATGCCAATGAAAAGGTTCAAGGTAAACTTTACTACAAGCAAAAAAATGAAACTAAAAGTGAAATAGAAATATCCCATTAAAATTGTGAAAACAATGGAGAGATTAGTCAAAACAAATAATAAAAGGAAGATATTGGCAAGGATTAAAATTGTGCCTTTTAATATTTTTAAATCAATAATAATTAAATAAAATCCAAATTAAATTTAGATAGAAAAATGTTGCCCTATGAAATTTTCACTATAAAAATAAAAGCAAGAGGGAACATTTAGAAGGTTAGAAGCTGTAAGTGGAAAAAATTGATTTTAGCAAAAGAACTGATTAACAAATCAAGATGTTTGTTATAAAAAGGTACACAGAAAGTATTTCTACCTTGGTAGAAATAGTTCAATGAAGTGAATGGGGAAAATCTTGGGTATATCTGAATAGTAGTGTAAAGAAAATTGATGCACGAGTACATTTAATGGAGTTAAATCTGATTTTTAAGCTTTGGGCTTGAAAAAAGTAAAAACACATTGATGCTGGTGTAACACAGCTTGGGATATTTATGTTAATCATCACAGCCTCCAAATGTACAGTCTTAGACTTAAAATAGCACCCAAACTTGAAAGACCCAAGATCAGTTTCTAGCAGAGTTCCTTGAAGGATAGCGTAGAACTGCCCCCTGGCGTTCACATGGAAGTAAAGCGCCTCCCTGTTCGCCCTCCAAATGGCTGATGGGGTCAACCCCCACTGCTGACTTAGCAGCCAGTAAGGTTTTCCTCATAATATGACTTAAGATCCCGTGATAAAGTTGTATTTCAAATATCTTAAAAAAAAAAAAAAAAGATCCCGTAGAAAACTCTGATTATTAGGGTGTAGTGCAATCCCTTATTCAGGTCTGGTCCACATCACATTTTTGAATAGACTCTGAAAAGACACTCTCTCTTTAAAAAAAAAAAATCATTTTATGGGGGGCTCTTCCAGTTCTCATAGCGTTCCCTACATCAATTGCACCCTCTCTTTTTGTTCGTCCTCATGGCCTGAATGCTCCATCTGACACCTTGGGACTTGGTCCTATGGCTCAACATGCATTTTCCTGCGAACTTTGCATCTATCAGGGGCCTCCCATGTTGCCTGGAACCTTGGATTCATTCCTCTTGGCATCCACAAGCCTGCTTCCTGGTTTATTTTCCTGCTTCCGGATTCATTGGCCTCTCCAGCTGCATGAGCCTGGAAGGGCCTCCAGCTTCGCGTCTGACTGGAGTCTGGCTAGGCTTGCCTTCATCTGCAGCTGCGCGGGCTGCTTTCTCTGGATAGAGATGTCTTTCTTATATCAGTGTCATTGGTCTTGCTGCTCTAGAGAATGCGGCCAAACACAGCGTCGGCTGCTGCAGTAATTTTAGGCGAGACTTGTGCAGAGCAACTCTAATTCGTCTATGTATTTGGTTTTGTTCATGAAAGAGGCGTCCTGGCGGCACAATACTGGAGGATTAGCTGCCACACTGAAAGCTGGGTGTGCAAACGCGCTCCACTGGTGACAGACTTGACAGTTTGCTTTGTAATGGTTAGAACAATATAAGGAGCTACTCTCATGGTGCTCATTGACTCAAAAATGGACTCAACAGCGGTTCTTAATAACAACATTAAAGGAAAACTCAGCTCTTCCAACTCCGTGCTTCCCCTTCATAAAAGTCTTTAGCACCTTATTATCCGCCTTTCATGTCATTAGACGAAATGGCAGTTTGTAAAATAAATTGTTGCTTGGTAACACATTTTTAAGGCTCTAGACTCTAAAATCAAATATAACAGTATACTTCTCTCTCAAATTTTCTTTGAAAGGTATTTGTTTAATCTCTGCTTGTCAATCTTACGAAAAACAGTTATTATTCTTATAAGTGAAAGCTGGAGGTACTAACATTTTCATAATGATAAGGTTGTAGGGTTTATGCAGATGTTTACAAATATAAAATTGCATGTGAACACTAAATTATAGTAATATTAGCTTTCATTATATGCCCATTTAGTAGTATGATTACTGAACTCAGCTAATTTGAGTTTGTTTACCTAAAGCCTATTTTATTTTTATAGCTTCATCTATTTCATGGCTAGCGAAGGTTTTAGTTTTTATAATATTTAAGTTTTTTAAGTCAAGTGATTATTATAACACATGGTCTGTTTCTTGCAACTAGTATATAAAACCAAGCATACTGTCTAGATGTTATTTTAAATAAGTTAGAGCTTTATGAAACTCTGTTGAATGCACACTTTGCCCAATCAAAAAGCAAGCAGTAGAGTCCTACAGAGAAGGCAAGTGTCAAATTCACAAGCAATGACAATTCAAAGTGCCTTCCATGTAGGAGAACTTGTTTCAATGTCTACCCAATTTACTTCATGTGCAGTCACCACTTACCTGTCAGAGCAAGCGTGTGTGTGTGTGTGTGTGTGTGTGTGTGTGTGTTTTACTAGATGCTGGAAAGTTTTCAGTGGTGTCTCCAGAGTAAAGGAACTAGGAAGAAAGGTCTGGCATTATACTTCCAAGTAGACCATGGAACCCTCAGGGATCAGAGTAAGTCCAATTTGCAACTATCATAGAGATGACAGAGGATCAGAGAGCATTTCATTTGATTGTGCATGGGTTCATCCTGAGAAGAGGCTGATTCTGCAGCAGCTTTCAACAACTATAACACCTAATTATGCTGGTGTTCCAAGATCAGCTTTAAAGAGAATTAGGAGGACATCATGGCCAAATATATGAAGTTCAGTATCAGACAGATCTGGAACTTAAAACCCCACTTTGATTTGTCTCAGATTTACAATGAACTCTTGCTCAATCATAGGATGACACATTGAAAATGAACATAATAATACTACTAAACTCGTGTAATTAATAAACTCCCCTGCTGTAGTGTCCATTATGAAGACCTCATGTGAAATTTTTGAGGCTGTAAATCTTTAGGCAAGCAGAAAGCTTCCTCAGTGTCTGGTGAAGCAACTGGTGCTTTTGAACTTTTGACCTTGGGTTAGCAGTCTAATGCTTACCCAACAGAACAATCGGGGCTGATTCAATAGGACAGCGGTTAAAAATGACTTGGCATAAAAATGACTTTCCTGGAGGACAAAAAAAATGACTTTCCCCCTAGTTATTTTTTGCATTCACTATTAGGCTGTGTGTGTTTCAAGCCACATCACGGTACAAAGAAGACTGAGGAGCAGAACAGATGTTAGACATCACAGATCTGAAGTGTGTCCTAAAGGAAGTCGGAGAGTTGGCTGGACAGAGTGATGTCAGTGGTGCCATTTTATGTAGAACTGAACAGTCTGAGGAGAGGTCTGGGGCTGGACAATGGCATATATATTTTATAGGTGTCACTGGGTTTGGGGCCATAGGTTTCTGGAGCAATTGGTTCTTTTGTTTTATGATGTGTTTCTCTACACTTCTACCTGTACTTTGAAAAATTAAGCAAAGTTCAAAGATTTTCTTCTAAAAATTTACAGAGGCAACAGGGCAAAAAGTTGATTTTACTTCAGAATTGGAGGAACTCAGTTCAACTGATATCCTCCCTTTTTGAGAAAACTCCTCCCAGACGGAAAGGACTGACAATCCTGCCACAGTTAGGAAACACTCAGATTCTGTGCTTGAACTTTTCAATGACACTGCGATTATTTTTCAGACTGAAAATTATTTTTATTTAATTAATTGGAGTTAATGAGCTACAATTTACACTTTGTACAATTCCATTGAAGAAAATTATTGCCATAGAGGCGATTCTCCTTTTTGTGCCCCCTATCAGGTATGTAGAAAGGTTCCTCTGAATTCCTAAGGCTATCACTGTTTACAAGATTAGAACAAAGGACAACGCCACTTATTTTTTCCCCAGGCACTGCCACTTGTATCCCTGAAGTTCAACTTTAATTTCCAAACAACTTGCCTATGAGAGAGCATACACAGTTGAAGTATAAAATTTTTACCACAGATGAGTTTTTTTCCTCTTCTAGTTTGAGAAAACTTAGTAGACATTTTTGCTAACAAGAGAATATGTCAATGAAAAGACATAAAATTACCAAAGTCTTTAATATTGAAGTTGTAAGGAAACACATGAATGTGTGACACTTGTAATCCATATTAGAGTCAGCATAATTAAAAAACCCTTTGTTACTGACCTTGTCCCGAGGGGAGAAAATTTTCTCCTATTCAAGGTAACAGCTGAGGAACATGGGACTCACCATTTGCAAATTACCACCCAGGTCAGTGCTGCCAGGCTGCCAATGAGCACACCACCTAATGTGATGGAGACCAGTGAGGCTTTGGGGAGTCTTCCCGAATCTAGGATACAGAAAGAAGACCAGGATAAAGTGGAGACAAGTCAGCTCAGACTCAATGACAGTGAATTTGGCTTTTGTTTGTTTGTTTTAAGTGATCGCCATTGCAGAGTTGAAAAGGACTAGAGGAGGGAAAGAAAAAGTAGATGCAAATCATGGTCATGGAAAAATGGTTCCAAGAACACACTACAAGTTCTGAAATTGTCTCTTTGGTTGCAATTTGCTTGCCACAGGAACAGTCTGCAAGTTAAACGTAAATCAGGAGCAGGCACAGTCGGGATGCACAGAGAGAGCATGGCAGCTGGCTGAGTCCCAGCTAAACCGTCAGTTACAGACTGGAAGGAGAAATGAATGAGTGCTCATGAAAGCATCAGGGAGAATAGGGGTGAAGGGTGAATGGTGTGAGGGAAGGAAAGAGGCTAGGCCAGAAATGGGGAGCCTGGGATTTGCAATTTCTCAGTAATCCCAGAAAGAAAGATCTTTAAAAATTTCCGTGGTAAGGACACTGACCTTGAATACATCATTTCCATTGTTCCCTTGAAGCTCTAAATTTCTATTATTCGTTTGATTAGGTGGCAATCTGGGGTTAATGTGACCTGGAATTCGAATTCTCCCTGTTCACAATTGTATAGCGAATTGTTCTATTTAGATACCAAGTACTTTTGCACTTAAAAAAAAAAGTGTTCATTGAAGGCTAATTGTAACCACTAAAGGTCATGTTGACATAGAGGATGTAATAAAAAGGCATATTTCCAAATGAACAATTGTAATACTATCAACTGTGTGTGTGTGTGTGTGTGTACTGAGAACACTAGTATCAGATAATCACATCTAAACAGAATAAAACACCATAGGATTTGAGTTAAGGGAGACCTAAGACGGAAACTTTCCTGTCAGTCACTCGAGGTGACTCCAAATGACCTTTTAGCACAGAATAGGACTGCTCTCTGGGGTGTCCTAGACTGTAAATCTTTATGGGGATCAGCTTCAGCTTTCTCCCATGGAACGTCAATAGGTTGGACTTGCCGAGCTCGCCGTTCATAGCCACAGATTAAATCAGTGCACCACCAAAGGCTCTTTGTGTTATGCAGGCAGAACTAGTAGAGCTGAAAATGAGATGTCCGTAACCTCTATTGCTGTGGCTCACTTTTTTTTTATATAATAAAAAGATAGAGTTCTTCTTCAGATATGCTAAGCTAATCTGTCACCTTTTATTGAGCTAATTCCTTTTATCTGTAAGAATGGAGCTGTCCTTGGGTCTAAGTGGGCAGAGACATGTAGCATTCGGAAGGAAGCACTCAGAGTAGCAGCTCAAGTGGAGTGAGGCGAGCCATTTCACTCATTCCACCTCTGCTCAGGCCTCACTGCTCTCCCTTTCCCTGGAAGGACTATCTCCCTCCATTCTACTGCTCCCGTGTTCCTAAGGTTTAGACCAAATACAAGGGACTATTATTTCCTCTAAACTTCATAGCTTCTATTGCTTGGCTCACACTTCTCACATAGGTCTCCCTTTGCGATCTTTCATTCCTATCACCATTCCTTCAGATATTCTTTAAGGTAAGAGATTTCTTTACCTTTTGAAATGTAGTGCCCTAGAGAGTTCCATGGAAAGATGATTTCCTTACTCCAAAATATAGCCCCTTTGCATGATAAAATCGACTCATAAAACTTTACCTACCACCCACAAGGTGATGAACGAGCTTTGATGGTGTAGTGGGTTAAGTTTTGGGCTGTCACTTGAAGTCGATGCTTCACACCCACCGTCTGCTCCATATGAGACTGTCTCCTCTCATAAAGACCCACACTCTCAGGGCTTCTGGGGGTTAGTTCTCCTCTCTTCTACATGGTTGCTGTCAGGAGGAATGGACTTCTTGGGGGGGGGGGGTTATGCCGGTGAGATTCCCATATTTGTATCGGACCAAATGCCTCATCAGACTTCAGAGGCTCAGGCTTACCTCTCTTCTGGTTTTTTCCACCTTAATTTTGTACCTCACACTCAAAACACTCAAATGGAACTCACCAACCTCCAATCCAACCTGACTTCTTTTAGTGTACCTTTCTCATTTGGGCACTGCCTTGCACTCAAAATCTATTTAGAAATTTCAAAATCACTTTCAGCCATCCTATTCTCTCTCTCACGCACAGAGACCATTGCTATTGATGCATGTTCACATTCTAAGTTCTAGCCACACTGCACTTACATGTGGACACTCTAGTCTATCAAACTCTCTGTTGTTTCTAAGTTTGCAAACGTGAATTTCCTTCTTTCCTAAGACTCTCCGTCATTTTTTCTGCTCATCCCTGCTTAGATAACGCCTACTTACTCTCCTAGATACCCTTTGAGAATCTCCTGTGGTGGAGTCTGCCTTCTTAGGCCTGGTGAAGTGTCCTTTTTACTTATGTGATTATGGAACCACTGTTATACAGAGTGCTGGAATGTGACCTCCATGTGATAGAAGACATGCAAAACACACAGCAGACACTAAAATGCACTTGAGTACACCAGTGATTTTGGAGATGGGTGAGCAGGACCAGATAACGTTGTGATATACGTGACTGTAAATATTGAAGTATCATATCGTATAAGCAAATAAAAACTCTGTGAGTTGATTTTGACACATGGGAGCCCTGGGTATCAGAGTAGCACTCCACTCCACAGTGGTCTTTCAGAAGTATATTGTGAGACAGTCCTCAGGATATTTAAACTACCAATTTTTAGGTTAGTAATCTAAACGTTTGCATAATCCTAGGATTTATCTAAGTAGTCCACTGCCATTGAGGGATCGTGTAGGACAGGATGTGTGTATCGGAGGCTGTAATTTATTTTAAAGCATTTTATTTATTTATTTATTCAAATCATTTGATTGAGGCTCGTACATCGCTTTTCACAATACATAAATACATAGACTGTGCCAAGCACCTTCCCATGCCTGCTGCCATCACCATTCTCCACATATCTGCCTTTCCACTTGCGTCCTTGATATCAGCTCCTCGGCCCTTCTCCTCTGTCCCTGCTCCCCACCCCCCCACCGACCCTCAATAATTTATAAATTGTTATTGTTTCGTCACATCTTACACTGCCCGACATCCCCCCTCGCCCACTCCTCCGATGTCTGTCCTCCAGATAGGAGGTTTGTGTAGATCCTTGTAATTGGCTCCCTCTCTCTACCCCACCTTCCCTGCACCCATCTGGTAATTCCACTCTCACCACTGGTCCTGCGGGGTTCGTTTGTCCTGAGTTCCCCGTATTTCCAATTCCCGTCTCTAACAGTGTACCTCCTCCAGTCCAGCTGGATTTGTAAGGTAGACTTGGGACCCTGATAGTTGGGGAGAGGAAGCCTTCAGGAACAGGAGGAAACTTGTATGCTTCATTGCCATCTCACTGCCCCTTGACTGGTCTGTCTCTTCCCTGCGACTCCCTTGTAAGGGGGGTGTCCAATTGCTCACACCACCTAGGATCTTGGGTAGGTTTGTAATAGAGGATACTAAATAAAAGAATGGAAAACTTGGGAGAGCCTTTTTGTTGTTGTTATATTTTATTGAAGCTGGTTTGATGCCTTATCTCACATTTAAACCGCTGATGCTCACATTTCAGTCCTTCATTCATCGTGAATGGTAAATGTATATGCAGACTCTTTGTAAACTATCCCTCCCACGGCTTCCCTCCTTTTTAATCAAAAGAAGCAGACCCAAAAACCTAGTAGAATGTAATGCAAACTTGAAAGGCATACATCATAATGATTAAGGAAAGAATTCAGAGTAGGCTTACAATTTTAATTTTCACTTTTCTTAAGCATGCCTGGTAGTATTTCTGTTTGCTAGAGATAGAATGATTTATCATAGCCAACCCTTAGATATCACCAGCTGTGCTCCAGACACATTTCTAAATATTTCACATATTTAGACACTTTACATCCAATTCCATCCTTCCATGAGCCCTGTGTGGCAGCTGGGGTTGCCATCTCTACCAAGAAATGAGGAGTGCTGGTGACACCTCAGTTCAAGAACTGGGCTGCTAAGCAAAAGGCTGACATTCCAAATCTCTCACTCCCTGGGAGAAAGGATGTGGCAAATTTGTTTCCATAAACATTACAGCTTTAACCACCTGATAAGGTGCTTCAATTCAGTCAACATGGTGGCAACAGTTTGGTTTTGCTTTGGTTTAGAAATAAGAAAATGGAGATTCTGAGAAGGTGCATAAATTGCTCCGTGCCAGAGAACTAGTAAACTGAGAGTCATGCAGTTAACTTTCCACCTTGACCTGTGTGCCCAGGGAGGAAAGAGAGCACTCATTTTGTAGACACACATTAGAGCATATTTAACATTAATAGAGTTTATAGAAATTAGATGAGCCCTTTTGTTTCTCAGATTAGAATTCCTGTAAGGAGTAGACACATTCTAATAATTATATATCACTGGTTGTACCAGTTCCACATTCCAATCACTTCCAAATTCCAGCTGCTCATTTTCAAAGGAACGATAAACATGTTATTTTAGGACGAAGTCAAGCTGTACTCTTGCTGTGTTTTTCAAATTCATTAGACAATGTACTGGGAACCCCTGTGGAGCATAATAAAAAGTTGTAACAACAGCAGTTAGAAGCACCACATCAAACACAGAACAGAGCCTAAGTAAAGAATGCCAAGTAGCAATCAAACCACAGTGTAATTTAAAAGTCTCATTTTAATTAATTTTTTTCTAATTGGGAAGTAACTTCATCAAGCACTTCAATCAGCCAATGTTTGTTGAATGTCTTTTAGGCTATAGGCAGCATACTAAGGGCCAGAAAGCCAAAAATATAAGAGACTTTATTCCTGCCCTCATAGAACTTATCTTCCTGCAAGAAAAACAGTGAACAGATAATTACAGGTGCAAAGATAATTAAACCAAACCAATACCACTGAGTCAACTTGTCCTCCTAGTTACCATACAGCTTCATAGGTTTTCTGAGGCAATAACTCTTTATGGAAGTAGAATGCCTCATTTTTTCCAAAAGTGTAGCTGGCTGGTTTGAAACATAGCCCAAGGCTTTTCCTACTGGTCAGTGGGGCTTCTTGAGGAAAATTAAATGAAAATAGAAGAAACTGTGTTAAGAGTATGGTACATTGTAGGATACTAACTGCACAGGGTTCTCAGATATGATTCCAACTAACCTCTGCAAGAAAAGTTGTTTGAAATGAAATAGCAGGGAAAACAACTTTGAAAGGCAGGTAGGCAGATATGGGCAGGATTAGAGTATGGAGAATATGAGATTTTTCAAGAACCAAGAAACAAACTGCTATAATTTCAATGGTGTCTCATCAAAATATGAATACTAACCCCCAATAAGCTGTGAATATAATTGTACTTCGAAATGTGTTTTTCTTTGTCAAGTTAATACAGTCATTATCAGTTTAAGGAGTGGATATGCTCCAAACTTAATCACTTCTGAATTATAGAAAGAGAAGTCTGGGTAAAGAAGCAGGCACAAATACGGAAGATACTGACAGATGCCACATGAACACCACTGCTCTTTCCTCTGAATCTGAAATCAAAAGCACCAAGGCTCCTGAATCTAAATGAGACATAGCCTCGTTTTCCTTTACACATTACTGTTACATTCTACTGGGCTGTTGGGTCAGCCTATTCTTATTAAAGTGGGTCGTTATGGGAAGAATAGACTACAAAGAGACTATAAATGAAATGTTAAATATAGCTTAAGTAAAATATGATAAAGACCCCAAACTAATAGAGAACCTTCCACTATAGCTGGTGCGCAGAATTCAGACATCTAGCTCCGTGAACCATGAGAAAATAAGTTTCTCTTCTACAGAGTTAACCACGTGAAGCATTTCTGTTACAATGACTCTAGAAAAATTGCGACAAGAACAAAGTAGTTAAAAACTATGTGGTTAACTTGTGAACCAAAGTAGGAGTGTGGATGTGTGTAAGTTTGGAGATTGTGTCTCTGTCTACCATAGGGAAAAAAGTACACAAGTGGAACAAGTTACCATGTTCTTGGATGAGCATACTAAACATTGTGAAAATATCAATATTACCAAAAATTCTTTATAGATTCAATGAAATTTCAATCAAATTCCCACCATAAGTTAAAAACAATCCCACCACCAACTTTACATAGAAAGGAAGGAGACCCAGAGTAAATAAAGCATTATTGTAAAATAAAAATCAAGTAGGATGCCTTTCAGACCATAAAACCTACTATAAATAGCCATTTTGCTCTGATACTGGTATACCCATACTGGTATAAGGATAGCTATGAAGATCAATGGATTTGAATTGAGAACATAGAAATACAACCTATTACCCATAGACACCCACTTTTCAATTAAGTACTAAAGCACATTAAATAGACAATAGATGACCTTTTCAACAAACAGTTCTGGAAAACTAAATCTTCAAATGAAAAGAATGAAATAGGACCAACGCCTCACACCATGCAGAAACATTAACTTAAGATTCAGAGACCTAAGATAAATCACACAATTATTAAAACTTCAATGAAGAAATTCGGACAAAATTAAGGATCCTAATAAAAGGCATAAGCACATATTGAACAATACCCACATCATCAAACAAAACAAAATAAAGGACTGGGAGATACTAAAATTATGACACTTATGCACATCAAAAGAATTCTTCAACTCCCACAACCACCAGAGAGCAGTGATGTCCCCCCCCCAATAATTCATGAAAAGATTTAACAGAGAACCCATACCTTGGGGGAAAAATCAGCAATAATACATCAGCAAAACGGCCAACAAGAAATTTTAAAAAATGGACATAAGACATGAATAGACAATTTACCAAAAGCACATTCAGGCAGTCAGCAATCATATGAACAAATGTTCAAGATCAATAACAATAATAAATATAAATTAAAAAAAATAAGACATTAACTCACAATAAAGTAATAAAGGCTGGGGAGGATTTGAAGATATAAGAATGTTTTTCACATTGCTGTTAGAACTATAGAAATGTACAATCACTATGGAAATCAATATGGCACTTCTTTAACAAATAAAAATACAAAAACCTTATTATCCAGAAATCTCTCTGCAGGGTTAAAAAACACCCAGATGTACGCACACCTATGTTATTGCAGCAATGTCCAGTATCAAAGCTGTGGAAACAACCCAAAATCCCAATTATAGAAGAATGAATAAATGAGCTCTGGAACATTCATAATATGGAATATAACATATCAATATAAAATTTGACAACTCTCTTAAACACTGCAAGACAAAGATACAGAGGATTATACTGAGCAAGCTCAACTAATTCTACAAGGATAAATAATTACTAACCCCAAGTCACAAGGAAAATTAAAGAAGAAGAAGCATGGTTATACACCAATAGACAAGAGTTCATGTCCATGAAGAGGACAGGGGTGTGGTGGAAACAGGGAAAGCAGTGGGGTGGGTTGTTGAGTGGGGAGGGAGAAGGCATGAGGTGGGGTGGGGAGAAAATGAACCCTATATATGGAGGGTTTAAGAAAATATTGTGTTGACTTCATTTCCGAGATGGTCTGTGTATTTATAATGTTTCACTTTAAAAAAATTACCTTTTCCCAATTCCTTAAACCTAAATAGATGTCCAAATAACTTTAAAAAGAAAGAAAAAAAAGAAAGAAAACTAGGAAAAGCAAAATTAAAATCGACTTGGAATCTTTGATGACAAGTTAATCTCAAACGAAAGCAACAACAAAAAAGAATGTTTGGACTTCATTCTCAGGGAAAAATGAATGATAACCTCTGGTAAAACATGGACAATCCCATAAATCTCATAGGTTACTGCTAATATTGAAAGACACTAAGTAGGCATGTATCATGTTCCTGGCACGGAAACAAGTTGGAAACCAGTGGCTAATCATAACATCTTTCCAAATCCTCTGTATGCTGTGCAGGACTTACTGCATCTTAGAGTCAGTAAATATTAGTACATTATTGCCTGAAAGAATTCACACTTTCAGACTTAAGCAACAAAGTTTTATTTAATAGTTAATAATTTAGCAAAGTATTAAAAATAAGAGGCTTTCTAAGGAGTAGCAAAGGGGAAGAGAAAGATGCTGATATGGAAATATAAAAACACCAAACAAAAGCTTTGTTTCCTCCATAGTTTACCCAGGGCTGGCCTTGACCTTCACTTTCAGCCAGTCTCTTTTCATTTTCACTGTGCAGACAGACCCTGAAGTTCATTTTGTCATCCTGAAAGCTGAATGAGCATGATAATTTTTTAACAACTTAGTAGGTACCACATACAAAGCCTGAACTAGTGAGTCAAAGAAACAATATTCACTCCTGTTCGCTGGCTGCCCCATCCAGTTTTGCAGAAGGTGATCATGTCCTAAGTTTAGGGGACTGAGGATGTACTGGATGTGGTGCATGTAATTGAGAGACACTTTGTCTTTCACTAGCAAGGTGCACAGACGAAATGAAGCATGATGATGAAACATAGGGAATTGAGGGGGTGGGTTGCAGATAGGTAATTGCTTTAAGACCTTAATTATAAAAAATAAAAGAGAGAAAATGTAATTGCACTTGAAATTCATGTGGCATGTTTATAAGACTCTAAGTTTCAGAAATGAAGATAGTAAACCAAGTCCCAGCTTTGCCGTGCCTTTAATAGTAGAACCTTAGAAAAATAATTTAATCTTCCAGATCCTCAGCTTCCCCATATTAAAAATGATGACTAAAAATAATTGATAAAAGTCTATTGTGAGGATGAGAGATTATGATGGTAGATGCCTGGGATACTGGCATGTCAACAGGTGCCCACTGTGATTATTTTTCTCTTAAGATACTTGAGTTGGAGATATTTTCTAAGGGAATTTCCATCATATTCAACTAGGGTTGCTCATTTAGGAAGACAGCACACTCAGGAGAGAAGAACCTATAGGACTAAAGGGGCTGGGAGATCCAGAGATACTAAGGTAAGTGGGAAGGAAAGGTCTCTGTGGAAGACAGCCTTGAATTATCTTGAGGAAAGCAGCAGGACTCACGTGGAAGAACATTTTGTCTGAAAACTTTAAGAACTAGGATAGTCCTGATTATTTCAATTACTAGCCAAATGACGGTAGGAAATTTACTTTATTGTAAGAACTATAGTTTTCTCTACTATACATTTAGAATAATAATAGTGATGTCCCAGAAAGAAATAACATGTAACTATATTTACATAACTTTATTTAAGTCCAGTAAACCAAAGCAAACTCACTGCCATCAAGTCAAATTCGACTAACAGTGACCCCCCATAGCACAGGGTAGAATTGTCCCTGTGAGTTTTTGCAACTGTAACTCTTTATGGGAATAGAAAGCCTACTTTTCTCTTACAGAGAAGCTCATGGTTTAAAACACCAACCTTGTGATTTGCAGCCCAATGTGTAATCATTAAGCTACCAGGAATCTTATAAAAGCACAGAATGCTTACTAAATATCTCTGGAGGAAGAGTTAGTGACATGGAGGACATGGAAAGGAGAATATAATACACAAAGATATAGCAGTGAAAGCATATGTTTCAATTTAATAAATAAATTTGGCTTTAGGGATTTGCAAAGAAATCTTTGAGATGTGAAATCAGAGTGATTTATGTAGATAATTATTCTTGGGGCCAAATTCTGAAAATTAGTTTACATAATTTGTAGTCTTGTATATAGGCTTTTGAAATAGTTGCATTTCCAAGCTTAATACATTATGAACCACAGTTCCTTTTACCACAACATTAAAGCAAACAAACCCCAAAGTGCAGTTTTGTGTCTGGCCTTTATCTCTAGGAATGTTTCATGGATGCCAGTCTCTTATCCTTTCCTTAAGCTTGAGAATGATCAAAGTCGAAGAGCTCATTGGTATGGATGTAGGTAGTTAAATTAATGGTCTTACAGGAAAATGCACACAACACAATTGTCCTTTTACAAGAGATAAATTTGCCAACAGAGGGAGCATAATTATTACTCAGATTACAAAACAGTGTAACTTTTCCCATTATTACCTTGAATCTCATGAAATTAGGTCCATAATTTTAAATCACAGACACAAATAGCTTGTCATGGCAATAGAAAGGAACTGAAAGATGGGGCAAAATAACTCATTAAGGAAACTTCATCAGTTATACCTCTTGGAATCGACACACACATTTGACTTCCTCAAGCTAGTATTAAGTTGAGATTTATAAATGAACCAAATAAGAGTCATTTAATTTCACAAAATAATTTATTCACCTCTGTTGCAAATATGAAGATATTTTTAAAAATACATGCAAGATACATAATTTTTCTAAGATCAGAGTTTAATGTTCTGAGAAACCTTTTATTGATGAGTTCTGAGAAAAAATTCTTTGAGAAGACAGTGAGGTATATTTTGATAATAAATATAAATTTTTTTTCTTCCCTAGAGATCCTTAAAGCTATCAAAAGGGTGAATATATTATATAATGAAACAGAAAAACAAATATTATAATGAAATGAAAAATATTCTTATGTTAAAAAGAAACATTTCTGAGACTATGCGAGCAGCAAAGTTAGAATGTTAAATTAAAAATCCTAATTGCTTCACCATGACGGACTTTAGAAATCAGCTCTGTGATTTTATAACAATAAGTGCAGAAAGCAATCATGAATGCCATTCTGTAAACTTTATAGCATTGTTACCTGCTACCTGTCAATTTGCATTTTAACAGATATTCCAGATATCTAAAAAATTACTGAATGAATGCACAAGGTGCAATTGACTATAGTTTTCTGTAACCAATGATGCTGTGGTTTCAAATGACCATAGAATAACCTTTTACATTTAGAAATATAGTAAATATAACTGGATACTGGTTAAAAAATAGATGAGAAAGAAGACAGACAAAAAATAGTGTTAAATGAAATAGAGGTGAGCAGATCTGGGACAGAAGTAACATAAACAGTGACCATTACTCTAGAAAAATGATTTTGAAAAAAATGGCAGTGGACATTTTAAAATTGAAGGGATAGAGAAAAAACAACTAATGTAGAATGTTCCATAAGGAGAATCAGAAGAAATTAGGAAAACCACCAGATTGACACAATAGCTTCAATAATGTGTTCAAAAGAAGAGTGAAGAAAGTGAAAAAACTCAAGGGTGATATTTGTACACCTACAAGGAAAACAAGTAATTACAACTATTATTCCAATTGATGTGCCACCCATAAAAGCTAGTATTAAAGACTATTTTGCCCATGTGTTCAGCCTAGAACTGATGAATTACACAATCAATACATTGATAGAACATTAGAAAGAATGAAGAGTAATTTGAAGTTATGGCCTTGCTGACAGAAACAAAGCTGGGATCACATTATAGAAACATGCAATTTTAAGGACTTCTTGCAAATATTCTTTTCAACACCGTTCATGTGACTATACAGGTGAATATCACCAGATAGAAGATACAGAAATCAAATACAGTATATTTGCAGCACAATATAATAGAAATACCCAGGGAATACCCAAGGCCAGGGAATGATGGGAACCATCATTTGTTTATATGCCAATTCAGGTTGAAGTTGAAGTAAATGAAGATAAATCCATGAGAGGCAAGTGTAAACTTGAATATATACCACCTGATAGAGACCATCTCAAAGACAAATTTGACATTGAACACTTTTGACAAAACCCCCGAAAAGCTGTGAGAGAATACCAAGAACATCATATGTGAAAAAATTATAAAGTTCACAAAAAAGAAAAGATAAAAGTGAATGTCAGAAGAGACTCTTGGATTTGCTCTTGACTATGGAGTTGTTAAATGCAAATTGAAGGAATGACTAATTAAAAGAACTGAAAAGAAAAATTTCAAGACGGCTAGGGAAGAAAATGTAAAGCATTATAATGAGATATGCAAAGACATGGAATTAAAAACTAAAGGGATGAACACTTGAACACAATCATTTTATCTTAACCTGAAAGAACTGAACATCTTTTCAAGGCTCTAGTTGTAATAGTTGATAGAATCTGTGGAAAAAATATTGAATGATGCATGAAGTAGCAATATAAGATCAAAAATAAAAGCAGAAGAAGATATAGAGTCATTGTACCAAAAGGAATTGGTGACCTTTTCACCATTTATAACATAGCATATGAGCAAGACCAATGATATTTAAGGGAGAAGTCCAAGCTGCACTGAAGCTATATGCCCAAACCAAAGACTTCAGGAATTGATGAAATGCCACTTGAAGTGCTTTCAAAAATTGATGCAGTGCCGGAAGCACTCACCATGAAATTTAGAAGAGTTCTCTGGCCAACCTACTATGAAATATATATATGTGTGTATATGTATATATATGTATGTATACATATATATACACACTTAAGCACATTTTCAGGAAAGATGACCAAACAGGATGTGCAAACATAATTATTCTCAAACAATTTTTTATATTGTTGGAAACCATCATTAATAACACATGCAAGAAAACTGCTACTGCAGATAATTTAAAAAAGGTTACAAAAAGCTTCTAGAAATTCAAGTTGGATGGATATACAATCATTTAAAAAGCTGTTTAGTTAGGGAAGTTTTTGATATGTGAGTAGTATATCAAGAACATAACTTAGGAAAAGAAAGAAAGCAAACCTGACCTTTGATTACCATTGGTGAAGAAAAAGCAATATTTGCTTAGAGGCATCGGGTTTATGTAAAACGTAGTGGAACAATTTGGAAAAGGATATCAATTATGGCTGTACAACATAAAAAGTGTAATAAATGGCGATGAATTATACATTAAGGAGGTGTTGAATTGTAGGATGTTTCGTTGTGTATTTTTTTGCCACTAATAAGAAAATTCCATGAATAGCAATGCGAATATGGAAGAAGATATTTCTAAAATTGATTGTTGCAATGATTGTACAACACTTCTTGATATGATTAAACTATTGAATAGTATTATATGTGGATGAAGTGCCAATAAAATTGACTAAAATTTAGTACAATAAAAAAAATGAAGCCAAATTCAAGAGGCTGTGCCATTAGGCATGCCATTGCTGATGGATCATGCCTGAAGATGGAGAATCCTAAAAGGTATTGTGTTTGACTCTGTAAAGACTTTCAACAATGTGGATCATAAGAAACTTTGATTATCATTTAGATGAATGGGAATTTTAGAGGTATTCATTGTGCTCATTCAGATTCTGGTTACACACTAGCCAGAAGCTTGAATATAAGGAAATATTTGCTTGTTTAAAATCAAGAAATGTGTGTGTCAGAGTTGTATCCTTTCACCATACTATTCAATCTGTATACTGAACAAATAATCAGAGAAGCTGGTCTACATACAAAAAGAAGTCAACATTAGGATGACACAGAAGATGGGAAGGTGGAGCAAAGGAAGGGGGGGGGTGCCAATCAATTCAGGGACAAGGGAACTACAAGTGATCTAAAATTGATTATGCAGGAAGAAGGCATAGGATGCCTGGTGGGGATTGAAAAAGGTCAATGTAGCTGAGGAATTACTGAAATCTGAATGAGGGCTAAGCATGATAGTTAGACAAAAGCAAAGTAAAAGGAACTAGGGGAAAGAGCTAGGAGGCAAAGGATTTTATAGCGGTCTTAATAAAGGCATGTACTTATGTAGATATATAAAGATTGGGAAATAGATCTCTGTACATATGTTAAGTATTAAGGTGGACAGTGGGCCCCTACTCAAGTATGCCCTCAATGTGAGAACACTTGTTTTAATAAGCCAGCATTCTGTGATGTCTACCATCCTGATATAATCGCTGAAAACAAAATGGGTGTATAATCAAATGTGGTGGAGAAAGCTGATAGTGCCTGACACTCAAAAGATGTAGTGTCTGGGGTCTCATAACTTGAAGATAAACAAGTGACCATCTAGCAGTGTGTGAGTCCAGGTAGACTAGAGAAATAAATTCATAGACACACATATGGATATAAGGGAAAGGTTTATATACAAGAGGAATGGAACATTGAGAAAGTATCCCAACCCAGTCCAGTTCAAAGTCATAAGTCCAATATTAGCCCATATGTTCGATACCAGTCTATAACATCTCCTTCTGATTTACTAAGTCACAGGTCAGGGGGTGCACAGTCCCGGTGCCAGCAGGGCCCTCCACATGGCTCCTCACTTCCAGGACTCAGGGTCCATCAACAGCATTCAGTGGTGGTAGAAGCAACTCAGTGCTAGCAGGGGTCTCCACATGGTCTCTGCAGCTTCAGAGGTCTGGTTCCATCAGGGCAAGGCCACGTGGCTTCTCCTCTGGCCTCCTCCTTCAGCTCCTTGGATGCTGCCATCTTGTATTGTCTGTAGTTCGTTGTCTTGGAGACTCACTCCCAACAACTGGGGAGATGACTTCTCATCTCCATGAAGGAAATACAGTGATATTTCCCAGAAGTCTCAGGAGAAAGCCAAGCCCACATGGAGGCCTCATTGGCTACTCAATGGCTATCTCCATATTAACAGAGTAGACTCACCCCTACATCTCAATCATGAAATATGACATCTTGAATACATGACCACCACAAGCAGAGAAGCAACAAAGCCCACATGGAAGAAGCATAACAGCCCATGTGATCATGAGGTGTCCAGGGAATCAGGGATCAGGAATCAAAGACCCCTGATTTGGATCAAAGAACAAAAAAAAAATTATCAATGTGATTGCGGGGAAGGGTGGAATGGAGACCCAAACCCATTTGTAGACAAATGGAAATACCCTCACTGAAGGGTCACAAGGAAGAAACACGCCAATCAGGGTACAGCAAAGCATTGATAAAACAAACCTTTCCCTGGATCTTTAATGCTTCCTTCCCACCACTAAAACTACCCCAATTCTACCTTACAAATCTGGCTAGACCCGAGATTGTACAGTGGTACAGATTAGAGTTGGGAACACACGGAATTCAGGACAGATAACCCCCTCAGGAACAATGATGAGCATGGTGATACCAGGAGGGTAAGGGAAAGAGGTGGGCAATTATCAAAATATGCTCCCATCCCAAAGGAACAGAGAACAGAAACATGGGTGAAGAAAGACAGTGGTCAGTGTCAGACATGAAAAAGATGACAAATTATCAATGGTTCATGAGGGTGGGGGGAAATATGCTGATACCAAGTACTCAAGTAGAAAGAAAATGTCTTGAAAATAATGATAACAACAAATGTACAAATGTGCTTGACACAATGGATGGATGGATGAATTGTGTTAAGAGCTGTAAGAGCCCCTAATAAAATGAAGAAAATACTCTAAAACTGACTGTGGTGATGACTGTACAGCCCTTCTTGATGTGATTGAACTATTGAATTGTATGATATGTGAATTATATACCAATAAATCTGTTGAAAAATAATAAAAGAATTTGAAGTTAAAAAAAAACAATCCGAAAGAAATAGATCACACATACTTGCTTACTGAAAGTGAGGATGGTGATACACTTGCTGCTGAAAAATCAAAGTTTGTGCCTTTAATATGGATTTCAAATCAATGTAAAGAAAATAAAAATCCTCACAGGTGCACCAATAATGAACTTATTGATAAACAGGGAAAGGCTTAAGGTGTTTTACTTGGATGCACATCCATACTCTTGACAGTAGTAGTCAAGAAATCAAACAACACATCGCATCGGTTAATCTTCACAAGAACTCCTTAAAGTATTGAAGAGCAAGGATATCACCCTGGCGACTAAATTGTGCATGATCCAAACCATGGTATTTTTAATTGCCTCATGTGCATTTGAAAGTTGAACAAGGTCTAAAGAAGACTGCATTGAAATATGGCTGTGAACAGTTGTGCCTTTCTACTCTTACAAAGAGCTAGTCTCGGGAGCTCCATCAGGACAGTTCTGCCCACTTCTAGAGAGTCTCTATGAGTTGGCATCAATGGCAGAGAGTTAGATATTTTGGTTGACTTAAAAATAATATCGAAGACACCATGGACTACCACTAGAATAAGCAAATCTGTCCAGGAAGACGTACAGCCAGAATGGTCATTAGAAGCATGAATGAAGAGACCACTTTGGACACGTTATCAAGAGAGACCAGTTCTTGGGAAAGGACACCGTAGCAGCCATGTGCTTATGTTAATTTTATGATTGAGACATAGGGGTGGAGTCTAGCCTGTTAATCTGGAGATAGCCATTGAATAGCCAATGAGTCCTCTATGTGGACATAGCTTTATCCTGAGACTTCTGGGAAATCTCGCGATATTTCCCTCGTGAAGATGAGAAGCTATCTTCCCCAGTTGGGAGTTAGTCTCAGAGACAATCACACACAACACAGGATGGCGGTGTCTGGAAGGCTGGAGTAGCCGGCGGAGAGACCACACGGCTTTGCCCTGATGGAGCCGGACCTCTGAGGCTGGGGCAGCCACATGGAGGCCTCTGCCAGCGATGAGTTGCTTCTGCCACCATGGGATGCTGTAGATGGACCCTGAGCCCTGGAAATGAGGAGCCATGGGGAGATGCCTGTCGGTGCCAGGACTCTGCACCCACTGATCTGTGACTTTGTGAGTCGGAAGGAGACTTTATAGACTAATTTCGGGCATATGGGTTAATATCGGACTTATGACTTTGAACTGGACTGGGCTGGGGTGTTTTCTCAATGTCCTGTTCCTCTTGAATATAAACCCATTCCTTATATCTATATGCATGTCTTTGAAATTTGTTCCTCTAGTCTACCCAGATTAACACAGACACCATACTTAGAAAAGTATGAGGGTCGGAAAAAAAGAGGAAAACTCTGCTATTAAATGTACTGACAGTGACTTCAGCAATTAGCTCCGGCTTAACATCCCTTGGCAGGGTGGCCGAATACCACAGAGGGTTTTGTTTTGTAGTCCATAGTGATACTATGAGTTGAAACCAATTTTAGTGTACTTAACAACAACAAAATCAACAAGATACAGAAGGAGAAACAAAAGTAGAAAAAATTCAAAATCATAATAAAGCAAGGCTCACAGGTCTGATAGAAACAGTTAGTACCCCTGAGGTTGTGACCATTAGACATTCTTTAAGATTTGAACTGAACCACCACCAGAGATCAAATTTCTGACAAATAATTGACAAGCCTATAAAATGAGTAATAGCATCAGGCAGAAAGAATTCCACTCTACAATCAACCATGTAAATCCCAAATTATAATATTTGGTCAAAACCAAAATTCAGGTGACAGGAGGGGCAGAAAAGCAGGAAAAAAGGAAAAGAAAATCCAGGGGTGTAGGAAGAATGCTGTTATTTCTAATGGGTTGCAAGCAATGTCACAAAACAAAATGTGCATGCATTATTGAATGAAAAATGAATTTTCTTTGTTTATTTTACTCACACTGCAATAAAAAGTTTTATTTTGTTTTTCTTAGTTCATATTGGGATTTATTTCAGATGTTATGTCATTGAGGGTAACCCTTATGAAGATGTGTTCTGTGTTTTTTCTGTTTTACGGTATATGGAACCCAGGATTTTCGATGAGGACAGCAAGTAGAGTAAGGGTTTTGGTGTGTATGTGTGTGGTTGTGGTGGTGATGGGGGGTGGTTGTAAAAGGAAAATGATGTCAAGGGGTCCAGGAAGAAAAAGAATATTTGGAAACTGATTGTGGTAGAACTTGTACTATACTGCTTGAGGTGATTGA
This sequence comes from Nesogale talazaci, assembly GCA_004026705.1. Lineage (NCBI taxonomy): Eukaryota > Metazoa > Chordata > Mammalia > Afrosoricida > Tenrecidae > Nesogale > Nesogale talazaci. The sequence continues at coordinate 47,227 of PVJH01006857.1, forward strand.
ATGATGGAATGATATGGTTTAGATACTAACCCTCAATTAATAATAATTTTTTTATAAATAAAGGAAGGAGGAAGGGAATACTACTTGGAGCAGCCATTATAAATTTTGGAAGACATCCCAGTGTCATGATGAAAATATTCAGACTGAAATTTATCCTCAGGAAGTAGGAGCTTGGGTTTCAATGATTTGGGTTATAGTCTTAGCTCTCTTCTTACCAGAGCGTGACCCTCTTTTAAGGACAATGTCTTCCTCTGAGTTTTCCATTACAAAAGCACAAGTAAATGATCCTACAATAATCAAGAACTGTCCAAGTACACAATAAAGTTTTATATTTGTATTTCCTGGATTACTGTTCATTGTCTTTCTGTTATTTAATAATTGATCCTAGGCTTTGATAATATCTCCATTCTACTTCAAAGAAGAATTGTGTGGCTCAAGATAAACACCATACAGGGAAGCACTGGTATGACTGCAAAGCACTAGGATCATATATATTTTGAATGAAATGCCTTTGGTTTTGTTGTGCTTATGGCTAAAGCAAATGATTGAGCAAGTTTTCACTGAAAGAACATACTTATAAATCTAAATCCATTGAATACGGGAACATGTAAAAGTTAACTAACAAACAAGATTCTGTAAGGAAGGGGAAAGTTTAACAAAAATAAGTAATATTATTATTCACATACTTTTTACTATTTAATCATTAACACACCTTTTATTCATAATAAAACAATTTGATTAATTGCTAATAAGTGACCATTTAATTGTTAACAATTAAATTAATAGCAATGCAATTATTGTTAATATACTTTAAATTATTCAATTAAAAAGCATGTTGGGCAGAATGACTTGTATAAGATAATGATAAGTATGAGGCGAAGTTAAAGGTATGTTACAGTTATGATAAGGCCCCTCCAGACAGGTAGACAGCCCTATGAGAGGAATTAGGAAGAATCAAATGAGGAGAGGGGGAGGGAAGCAGACATGTCTGGGGGAGCACAAATGCATGTCTGCTGGGAGGATAGACCTCCATGTTGGAGAAAGATTGGCTGAAAATGCTTTTGGGAACCCAAGGTGGGTAGTGTCCTGAATGTGCAACAAATGGGCCACATTGACCCAGACTTCTGAAAATGCAGAGGACCCAGTCTGGGCACCATAGAATATTGGGTCTTGAAACCCGAATTGTCAGAGTACACCACTTGCTGCAGATGTCACATCAGAGAGATCAATACGAAAATTCACAGAATAAACTGTACTCTACCTCAGACACACTTGTAACCTGAGGACTTAAGACTGAACATTCTTGGTGGTTAAGGAAATTTAAGACAGCTGTACGAAGATTGTTGAACTCTTAGTAGGGGGATAAACATGGTTTGACATGGTTATGTAGGTTATATAAACATGGTTATGTAAACATGATTATATAGGGCTACATCAGTGCCCTATATGCTATATTAAGATATTGTACCAGCAAAATTGTGATTGAAGTTCTCAATGAATATTATTGTAAAATTTCCCTGGCAATCTACTTCCTTTGTAGGTGTAAACAGCATCCACCCATGAAAGGATTGATTTTGTATAAGTGAATAATTCAAGTACTGTGATATGGAGTTAGTCTACATTGGCCCAATATCCTTCTTTCAACAGGCTTTAAAAATTTATCAAGAGGGCCTAACCAAAGGCTTTATTAATGGAATATTTTTATGCCCCAGGAGCATGATCCATAAGACTGTCTACCATAAATTAAGAAGGAAATTTAAAAGGGAACCAACAGCATATAACAAACAAACAAACAAACAAATAGCAACAACAAAATCCACCATAGATCCAGGAATGGATTTGGGTCTTGCACTAAAACCTAGTTCCACTTTAAGAACAATTAGTCTTACATCATGGCCCTGCTTGATATTCATCTCTCAGGAAGGGAACGCAGGAGATGTGGGTGCTACGACAAAGTATAGTGCATTTAAAGAAACAAAAAGGTTTTGTATTTGCAACAATTTGCAAGAAATCTTGATTAAAAGTGTTTCTGGAAGAAAGCTGATGGTACCTGGCTCTCAAAAATTACAGCATTTGAGGTCTTAATGGCTTGAAGATAAACAAGTGGGCATCTAGCTAATACGCAACAAAGCCCACATGGAAGAAGCATACGACTCTGTGTGATCATGAAGTGTCAATAGGATCAGGTGTAAGCCATCAAACCCCCCCCCCAAAAAAAACAAAACAAAACAAAACAAATATAATATCAGTGGTTTTTAATGAATGATGGGAAAGGCAGGTAGGATACACAAAGCTCATCAGCAATCAATTGTATACCCCCTGTGAGAAGGGCCACAAGGATGAGACGAGCCAGTCAGGGTACAGTATAGCAAAGTTGAATCACACAGTCTTACTTTACTTCTTTACTGCTCCCTCCACCCCCATTATCATGACTCTGGTTCTATTTTATAAATCTGACTAGACCAGAACATGTGTACTGGTACAGATAAGAGCTGACAACACAGGGAATCCAGAGAAGATAAACCGAGAGTAAGGGAAGGGTGCAAGGAGTTAGGGGAAGCTGATCATGATAAAAGGCATATGAACTCCCTCCCAGGGGGTCAGATAGCAGAAAAGTAGGTAAAAGGAGACTGCAGATGGTTTAAGATATGAAAAAATTATAAAATATCAAGGGAACATGTTGGGGGAGGGAGTTGACCAAATGATGTCATTAGTATTTTAGACATGATATCAGACAGGATCAGGAGAGACCAGTCTATGGAGAAGAGTATCATGCTTGGTAGGATAGAGCGACAGCAGAAAAGAGAAAGCTCTTTGACAAAATGTATCAATGCAGTGACGATGTCAAGTTAAGATAAGAACAAACATGAGGATGTGTTTTTGTTTCTATTATGAATAGGAACCAAACTGATGGTCCCTAACAACAATTTTTATATCCGGCTCTCTGCTGTTTGCTGGATTTTATATCCTATTCTACAAATTGCTCATAATCTTTTGTGACAGAAAGAAGCACAGTCGCATAAATGTGAAGAAGATGGACTTTTTATAAAATAAGCTGAGTATAGATGAAACAAAATATTTCATAACAGGCACTGGAGTAGTTGAGGGTCTTTAAACCCAATTCCAGGGACATCGAGGGCTGCATTTTTTCTCACATAAGATTCACCGAGAAAGACCTGGAGCATGAGAGATCCATAGTGAAGAAGTGCTGAACAATCACCAAGCTCTCAGAGGGTGGCACAAGAGGAGGAAAAAGGCTGTATGATGTGGCTAAGGGGAAGCCAGTAAGGCACTTGTAAATGTCAGCAGAGCATTTTCAGATGCTCCAATCCATGCCAAGTAAAGATGTGATGATGGGAAAACTTTTCTCATATAGATATCATGTAAATTCTTTTAAAAAAATATTGGAATATTTTCATCTTTTAGGTAAGGATTTCCTTTTCTTGATACCTAACTGATTGAGAAGTAGAATTAACATAAAATACCTCGGTGGAATGTAGTATTATAGTAGATGGCACAGGCAAGAGAGTGTTTCTGTTTTCCCCAAGAATTCTCTATTCTTTTCCAACCTTGAACTTTCCCTCATTTCCTTCACTTGTACAAGATGACCCTGGCTGCTACTTTTATGAAAGTATTGAAATCATCAAAGAAAAACTACAGTACCTTCTAATAATTATTGTACAAGTAGAAGTAAATTAAAATTACTTCAAAGAATCCAATTCATACATGCATGGGTTTATCTCAAACAAAATGTGTTTAGATATGCTTCTAAGAGAGTGAATGACTGTAGACAAGTTCTTTCAGGGATATATTTGTCTTCTTAGAGTACCCTCAATACAACAATGAGAAAGGATATATATTTTTGTGGGTCATGGGGTGGGGGTAGGAGTGGGGAATCAAGAACAGGGCTCATTTTAAACAAAACTCAGTAGAGACCTTCCAAAAATACTTGACACTGTTCAAAAAGTTTACAGGAATTCTGTCCCAGTTTAAAACAATAGTTTTCAGATGGACCTTTTGAGGAAGATAAGGAAGACCTAAAAAATTAACCTATCAAAGAAGTCAGCTTAGAAGGTTATTATGACTTTGGGTGGGGGGGGGAATCATAATATTACTCTTGATACATTTTCTTGAAGGATATGGGATGACCATGAAGTTTTTTTATTTTTAATTTTTTTCCAATGATTTTATTGGGGGCTGTTAAAGCTCTTATAGATTTCAATACATGATTTATATCAAACATATTTGTACATATATTGCCATATTCATTTCCAAGTATTTTCCCTATGAGCCCTTGTTATAAGCTCCTCTTTCCCATCCCCTCCCTTTTTAAAAAAACTGAATCATTTTATTGGGAGCTCATACAACTCCCATCACAATCCATACAAGCATCAATTGTATGCAGGCATTTACACACTTACTGCCATCATCACTCTCAAAACATCCTCCCTCCCTCCAGGCCCCCACTACCAGCTCCCTATATTACCCTTCCTCACCCCCCTTCCCCTTGAACCCTTAGTAATTTACAAATTGTTATTATTTTCATCCTGTACACTGTCCAATGTGTCCCAACACTCACTTCCCTGTTGTCCGTGTAACAGAGAGGAGGTTACGTGTAGATCCCTGAAGTTGGGTCTCCCTTTCTATTGCTCCATCCCTCCACCCTCCTGGTATTACCACTCCTATTACTAGTCTTGAGGGATCATCTATCCTAAGTTTCCATGTTTCCAACTTCACTGGCATCTCCTGGTCTAGATGGATTTATGTGGTACAATTGGGGTCATGATATTGGGTGAGAGACAGCATTTGGGAACTATGGGAAGGTTGCATATTTCATTGCTACTACCCTGTATCTTAACTGGCTCATCTCTTCCTTGTAACCCCTCTGCAAGAGGATGTCACCTCACCTATTGATGGGCTTTGGGTCCCCAATCTGTATCCCCCTCATTAATAATAATATAATTTTAGCTCATGGATGCCTTACACTGGATCCCTTCACCACTTCATGATTACGCAGGCTGGTGTGCATTTTCCGTGTGGGTTTTATAGCTTCTGAGCTGAATGGCCGCTTGTTTACTCAAGCCCTTAAGACCCCAGATGCTATGGCTTTCGGTCTCCGGGCACCATCAGCTTTCTTCACCACATTAGCTTATGCACACATTTGTCCTCAGTGATCATGTCAGAAAGGTGAGCATCTTGGAATACCAATTTAATAGAACAAAGTGTTCTCGAACCGAGGAGGTACTTGAGTGGATGTCCAATGCCCATCTGTTGTCCTACAACTAACCCTTTAAGTATGCATGTTAATATCTTTTACCATTATCACTTATAAATATATGCCCCCTATGTACATCTCTGTATTTGAACCTCTATAGAAAGAAACTATCTCATAAGAAAATGGTCAGGAAAATTATGCTAAGGGATTTTTTCCCTCATCATAACAATTAACCTGTTTATTTCTAAGGATAGCAAGGCCTCTCTTATGAAAAACAAATTTTTATAGAAAACTTATCATGTTTACCATAAGCTCTGATCTTACTCAGACTTCTTTTTTGATCCTCAAGCTCTAAGAATATTTCAAAGGAATACTCTCAAGGATGAAAAACTCTGTTTAAATGTGGTATAAATTGAAGAGTACAGTAGTCTTCAGAAAAGGGTTAGCAAAATGGAAATACCATCTTCAGAAATTTACAGATTCGATGGAAGATGTGCTGAGAAACAATAGCTTCACATTTTGATATTTCTTTTCAATAAAAATTTCTGGTTAGTTTGAATTGTGGTGTGATAGAGTTAGTGTTGGGATCTCACTAGTGTTTGATTAGCCATTTCTTTGCCTTGCTTTTGTGATAAAGGGGATTTTGAAATGGCGGTTGATAAAGCAGGGAAGGTTTCAAAGTCCAAGATAAAGGTGTTTTTCTGCTCACAGAGAGAGCCTGTTTGCTGTTCTGGATGGACACCTGAAATCAAGGATGACCAGTCATGGACTTGTGGACATGACTGCCTCTGTGTCCAGTGCTGTGTACTAGGTACAATGCCATCATCCTGGGGGACTTCACCACAGAGATCCTTGAACTGGCAGGGAATGCATCAAAAGATGTGAAGGTAAAGTGAGTAAGTCCTCATCACTTGTAACTTGATCTTCTAGGAGATGAAGGTTTGGACTTGCTTATCAAGGCTCCAATTGCTGATTAGGGTGTCTATTCCACACATCACACACATCCACAAATTGTTCATTGGGAAGAAAGTCTGTCCTGGATATAATCTCAGGACTCAAGATACTTAACAGCTGTCCAGCGTGGGTGTTCCAGTGGTCTGAATCTCGGTACAAACCATTTTGCCTTCTTGTAATTTGCTTATTTGAGCAAGTCAGGAGTTTGATTCGCTTTCCAACTAGCCAAATGTCTGCACTCGAGTCAACCATATGTAAGTGCTACTGAGGCTTCAAAGTAGCTATTGAGCTGAAGTAATAGATTTTTATTGAGTTGACTGTTTTTAAAGAACCGTTTGGATTTTAATTGTGCAGAAGTTATAGTAACAAACATTTGGTTTTATGCAGATATTATTTCTAGATTGGTGGATAAGCTTAATAAAGATCATATCCAAAACTTGAAAAAAGTTTCCGGGTTTCTGTATCAGAGTTTTATAAAGTTACTTTTGTACAAACCTATTTAATAGGTCAGTCCATACTGTTGGTAAAGTGGGGGACTTGGCCTTTCTGCTCAAATGGAATTCCATCATCAATGATTAAATTTCTCCTTAGTACTTGACTTTCTTTGAGGTCTCTCGTATATGTGTGTGTGTGTGTATATATATATAGATATAGATATAGATATAGATAGATAGATAGATATACTCAATCTCTATTATTAAATTGAATCAATTTCAATTATTCCTTATAAAACACTGGCACATATCTTATATGATCTTTATCCCAAACCCAGTCATGTTCTCCTCACTGCCTGCTTTATTAACTATTGATCTGATTACAAAAGGTGGCTTCTTTGACATTGCCCTGTCCCTTATTATTATTCATCCAATTCATCATCGATATCATATATATTTGTCAGTAGCTTATTAAAAGTCCTTATTTTTTCATACCAACCATCATCATTTTGTTAGAAAAATCACTCTCTTGACTTCATGTAATAAATAACCTCCCTACTCTCCTTACAAGCTTCTTATCCTCATGCAGTCAGAGAAATTTCTTAGGATGCAAATGTGATGTGTGACTCTTCAACCCTGAATAATCAACTTTAAACCTCTTAATGGATTTTTGCAGTTATTTACATACATGAGAAACTGTCTCTAGTTCGGGCTAAAAGGATCTGTTTCATATTGTCCATACTAAGTTAGTTTCTCTGGTAGAATGTTTCCTATTTAGCTAAACTGACCCGCTGCCACTTTCTCTTGATCATCACATGCCCTTTTGCTACAGAGCCTTTGCATCTGCTGTACACTTTGTCTGATATGCTCACTCATCCTCTTACATGTGTTCATCTTTTAGAGCGCAGGTCAAGCCTCATTTCCTCAAGGAAGTATCCTTTAAACTTATTCAGTAGGTTGACTGATGATCACAATGTGTCTCTTATTTATGGTTCTTGCCATAGTGATTCAACTGTACATTTTTGATTGAAGATTGATGCCTCCCTCCCCCTCTAGATTCTAAATTCATGTTAGGTTGTCTGTGTTAGTTTTGGCTCACTTCTGTAATCCTATGATTTAGTGCAGTGCCTGATAAATGATAAATAATTTTGAATAAATGTATACCCATGTATTTTTTGTGATTCTCATGTCATTTTTGAATAATGGAAACTTACATTTGCAGAGTAGAACTGCTCCATGTGCTTTTGTGCATTTAGTTGACCTTTCAGAAACAGCCTACCAGAGCTGTATCCTTTCCTGATAAAACACTAAACACAATAAAAATAGAAGGAAAATTTCTCAAAATAACAAAAACAATATGTGAAAAACATATGACTGGGTCTTGCTTATTGGGGAGAAACTGGATGTATCTTCACTGAAAGAGGGAGCCAGGTAAGGATGCCCCATTTTACTACTCTTAATGAATGTTGTGCTAGCCAGAAGTCTTAGCCAGAGTCATTAGGCAGCAGAAAGAAATCAAAGGACCCAAAATGGGCAAAGAGAAAGGGAAATTATCACTGTTTGCAGATTATAATTTTATACATAGAACACCCCAAAGACCTGATCAAATTAATTGAGAACAATTGAAAGACTTGGTAAGATGAAAGGATGCAAAATTAATACACAAAAATTGAACCCTTGTGGTGTTGTTCTACCTTAGACTCTAAGGTCAGCAATTCAAATCATGAGCCTCTCTGCAGGAGAAAGATGAGGTATATATTTACTATCTTAGAAACCCACAGCAGCAGTTCTGTTCTTTTACAGGGTTTTTATTAGTTGGAGTTGACTCAGTGGCAGAGAATTTGAGTTTGTTTTTTTTAGCTAAGAGAACTCTGAAACAGAAATGAGGGGGGAAATACCATTTATAATAGCTGCAACAAAGATGAGAAACTTAGCATTTAACCTAACCAGAGAAACAAATACTTGTACATAAAACCCCGTAGAACACTACTATAGGAAATCAACAAGAGATCTCCAAGAGTGGAAGACAATCTCACTTTAGACAGGAAGAGCTGACATTGTGAACATATCAATACTATCCAATGTAATCTGTACATATAATGCTATTCTCATCTCAATTTAAAGAAATAGAAAAACCAATAACTAACTTTATATAGAGAGGGAAGATATACATGATAAGAAAAAGACCTCTCAAGAAGATCAAGATAGGAGGTTTCTCATTATGTGACCTTAAAATACAGACACAGTAGTTGAAACAACCTGGAAGTGGTGCAGTGAATGGTATAATAGACCACGGGAACAGAACAGAGAACTCAGGAAAAAAATTCATGCATGTTTAGGCAACTGATCTTAGACAAAAGAACAGAAATATTAAATGGAAAAGACACACACACACACACACACACACAAGTGGGGGGGGGGTTGAGTCCCGGTGGCGTAGTGGTTGTATGTGGGACTGCAGCCCACTGGGATGGAGGTTCGATTCCAGCTCCACGGAGCAAACGCTGGGCCTCCTACTCCCAACCACCTGAGGGCAGTGATGCTCCCCCCCAAAAAAACAAAAAACAAAAAAATAAAGAAAAGAGACATCCTCTTAAACAAATAGTGCTGACAAACATTGGATTTCTAGCTACAAGATCTCTTGTTGATTTCTTATAGTAGTGTTCTGTGGGGTTTTATGTACAAGTATTTTGTTTCTCTGGTTAGAAAATAGAAAAAGGACCTATAACTCACATTACATAAAAAAACAAACTCAAAATCGATCAAAGATTTAATTGCATTCCACAGAGCTAAAAATATCATGAATAAAAATTTGGGGAAAACTTAGGGGCCTTACTGCAGGGTATAAACACCTATCAAATATAATGAAGTAAACACAAAAATAGATGACTGGGACCTGTTAAAAACAAAACATGCATATGCATAAACTTCATCAAAAAAGAGTGAGCCCTTGTGGGTCCTGCATAATCCTTATAATCATTGTGATGTGTGAACTCATTGAAGCCACTGTGTTACTCCACTCCATTGAGAGACTTTCATTTTTTTGTCTTACACTCTACCTCTCCAAGCATGATACCTTTCTTCAAGGACTGGTAGTTCCTTACAACATATCCAAAGTCCAAGGGAAAAAGATTCACCATCTTCAATTTTAAGAAACATATTTGAAAGGGATAAACCTTGGATTGGGAAAAAAATCTTCATCAATAACACAACATACAGGGAACTAATTTTTAAAATTGATAGAAAGCTTGAATATCTCAATAAGAAAAAAAATTAAAAGCCCAATTAAGAAATGGGAAAAGGACATGGAATGACATCCAACAAAATTGTCCATTCAACAAAAATGATATGCAAATGGCTAAATATCATTAAAAATGTACATGATTGTCAGCAATCCTAGAAATGCAAATCAAAGCAATGATGAGAAATCACCTTATACTGACAGTGACAGCTTAACTTAAAGTAAGTGAAAATAAAAAAGGCTGGAGAGGCTGAAGAAATTTTGGAAGCCTTATACCCTTGTAGTGGCACTGTAAACATGTACAATTACTATGAAAAGCAATATTGTGGTATTTCAAACAACTGCTGAATATATAGCCCAAAAAAATAAAAGATCCAGCATGAAGAGTCATATACATCCCCATATTCATAGCAACACTTTTCACGATAAGCAAGGATATGGAAACATACCAAATGGCAATCAATAGAAAAATGGATAAAGAAACTATGGTAAAAACACACTATAGAATATTAGATATCATTAAAAAATGATTAAACCATGAACTACTTCATGACAGACAGATCTGGAAAACATTATGCTGATTGAAGCTAGTCAACCACAAGTTTATAAATGTTGTATGAAACAACTATGATATGGAGAAAGACCAAGAAAGAAACCTTAGAAATCAAAATGATGCAGAAATTGAAGAATTCTATCAAAGTTTTCAGTCTGAAATTGATCAAATATGCAATTAAGACACAATGATAATTTGGGGGGATTATACACAAAGAAGAGTGATTGGAAAATATAGTGTTTCCTTGTGCAAGGTCATTATGAGTTAGAGCATAAATTCTCTAGCAAGTTATTTTCACTGTTTGTTTTAGTGTGAGAGCCTTTTCTTGACTTTTTACATTAGTGGTCTCATTCCATATTTACCCATTCCTGTCATATTTTGTGAACTTTGTCTGAAAAAAATAATCTTCCGGTTGGTTTTCAACCACCATTCATCATTGGAAAATGGAAATGACGCATGCTTGCATAGCTACTTTCAGGCATCCTTGAGGCTGTTTGGATAAACAACCCTAAGTACTACAGAGTGCAGCACTGCTAGTCCTGCAGCAGCCTCACCATCATTGCTCTGTTTGAACTTGTTGCAGCCACTGTGTTAATCCACTGTATTGGGAGTCTTTCTTGTTTTGTCTAATACTCTACTTCACCAAGCATGATACCCTTCTCTAAGCACTGACTCTTCCCTATAGCATATAGAAGGGAAAGTTTCACCATATTCAATTCTAAGAAACATCTTAGCTGTACTTCTTCCAAGATAGTTTTGCTTATTCTTGTCAAAGCCCATTGTAAAATCAGTATCCTTCACCAGCATGGTAAGTCAAATGTGTCAATTCTTCTTTGGTATTTCTTATTTATTGCCAAGTTTTCATATCCACATGAAGTGACAAAAAACACCCTTAACTTTGGTAGACACCTGCTAGTTCTCAAAAACAATATATTTACTTTATGCAGTAGACTTGTCTTATGATCTATATTATTTGGTTTCTTCACAACTGTTTCTTTGGGTGCTGATTATGGATCCAATTATAATAAAATCCTTGACAATTTCAATATTTTCATTTAGCATGATTCAGATAGTCAATGTTTATTGTGTCAACCTGGCTGATAAACATATGTGGAGTTAATTGAAGGGTGGAGAGATAAATGGCTTGGTGAGCTTCACCTTTTTAGTTCTTGGGTCTATTGCTTTGTGATCGTTGGCCCAGGGTGCAGCTACCTTAGCTAGTCCCCTGTTTCAGCTGGCAAGGCTCAATTTCTGCAGGGCATCCTTGAGGAGAAAACACATGGACCTACTCTGATGCAGTCCTGGGTGCTGGTACAGCCCTTTGGAGACCCCTGCCAGTGCTGAGATGCTTACATATTCGCTGATTTGGCTGTTGTCCTGCAGGCAGTGTCATTGCATGTGTTTTGTGAGATGAAGGAGGACATTGTGGACTGGTGTCGGACATATAGGCTAATGATAGACTTGTGGGCTTGGGCAGCACTGGATTGGGGTGTTTTCTTGATGTGCACTTACCCTTTATGTAAAACTCTCTTTTACAATTTGAGTTCCTGTGGTTTTGTTTCTCTAATGTACCCAGACTAAGACAATGATCATTATTTGTTGTTCCATGTGTGAGGATTTTGCTAGCATAGTACTCAAAACTCAAATTCACTGCAATCGAGTCACTTCTGACTTCTAACAAGCCTGGATGACAGGGTAGAAGTGTCCCTCTAGGTTTCTGAAACTGCAACACTTGAAGGGTACAGAAAGCCTTGTCTTTCTCCCTCCGAGTGGCTGCTATCCCGTGGTTTGCAGCCCATTTTGTAATAATTGGACCTCTCAGACTCTAGAGTATGCCGAATTACAACATGCAACCATAACAATAACTCTCCAGAGATCTATTGTTTTGGAATATGCAAAACACCCTCTCTTCCTATAGATCATCACCATACTAAATCAGGAAGACAATGGTAATTGACCACATGAAACATATTAGCTTCTGGTTTAAAAGAGGAGGTGGAGGAACTCTTACCCACACAGGTTCTTTCATCCTCTCCTAGTACATACGGGTCAGTACAGAGACACTGGAAGCTGCCCTTTGTGTTCTTGCATTTAGCGGAGGGATGACAGGGAGGTTCCATCAGATCTTTGCATTCATTGATATCTGCACAAACAACATAGGGATCATTACAAAGTTTAAGGGGGGAAAAGAGAGCCTTTTCTAATTTCACATACAGGTAGTCAGATTTTCAATTTTGGATAAGTCCCTTTCCACAAATAAACCAATAGCCATTTCCATAGTGCTACTATTCATCTACAAAGAAGAGAAATAACACCTTCACTTGATGTGGTATCTTCCTTGTTCTTACACCATTGAAAAGAACAAGTGTAAGTTTCCCTTGGTGCAATACACTTGGAAAGCTAATTCATTTTAGTAGACTTTTCTGCACAGGTCTCAATTTCCAAATAATCAGTAGCACAAATTGCATATCCTAAAGCTTTCTTGTTGTCTCTGCTCCTAGCACTTCTTGCTCACACTAGATCTTTCTAGCAGGGAGTTCCAATTCCAGATCTCTTGCCAACGAAGATTTGAGATTGTGCAACTCAATATACCCACTAAAGCTGATATTCATAGATTTTGTTTTTCTTGCTGAATTCCATAACAAGCAACTGTTGTTTATGAAATTTCAGCGGCAATTGATATTATGATGCATCTGACATGATTTTATTCAAATTATATGTCTGGCACTGAGTGCCCATGGAATATAATAATGGACAAACAGATAGTTTTGTTTTTCCTTCCTCAGTGAGCATGAAAGAATGAAATAAGCTATTTGCAAAATTCCCTGAAGGTGTGGAAACCCTTTGGGCTTAGTGGTTTCATGCTGGGAGGCTAACTGCAAGCTCAGCAGTAGCAGCCCAGTGAGAGAAAGATAGGCTTTCCATTCCTGTAAAGATTTCCAGTGCCAGAAACATGCAGACACAGTTCTCTGCTGTCCTCCAGGGTAGCTAGGAGTTGACATCAACTCCATGGCAGTATGGATTATGTTTGGTTTGATTTTGGGTGAATCGTGCAGGAGAGACATCCCATTCAGACTCTGAGTGTCAGGGAACCTCCCAGAAAGAGTTCAGCTACTTACTAGGAGCAGAAGAATGAGCAGGGTTAGCCCAGAGAGCAACGCAGGGAAGTGCAAGTGGAAATGAGGGTGATGGTGGAGACAGAGAAAGCATGTTCCAAAGAATATTTGTTAATTTTATGATTGAAATGTTGGGGTGGAGTCTAGCCTGTTAATCTGGAGATATAGCCATTGGGTAATCAATGAGGCCTCTATGTGGGCGTGGCTTTCTCCTGAGACTTCTGGGAAATCTCGTAATATTTCCCTCGTGAAGATAGACGCTATCTTCCCCAGTTGTTGAGAGTTAGTCAGAGAAATGATGAATCACAGACAAGACAAGCTGGCAGCGTCCGAGAAGCTGGAGGAGCCGGTGGAAAGACCACACGGCTTTGCTCTGATGGAGCCAGACCTCTGAAGCTGGGGCGGCCACATGGAGACCTCTGCCAGCGATGAGTTGCTTCTGCTGTTGATGGACCCTGAGCCCTGGAAGCGAGGAGCCATGTGGAGACCTCTGCCAGTGCCAGGATTCTGCACCCACTGACCTGTGACTTCGTGAGTAGGAAGGAGACTTTATAGACTGATTTTGGGCATACGGGTTAATATCGGACTTATGACTTTGAACTGGACTGGGCTCAATGTCCTGTTCCTCTTGTATATAAAGCTTTTCCTTATATCTATATGCGTGTCTATGAAATTTGTTCCTCTAGTCTACCCGGACTAACACAGAGATTTGTCATTTTCTTCCAATGACTGTTTCAGTAAATGTTACTCTTCTTACACCGTTTGCTTGCTTATTTGATTAGCTCATTTTGTTGCTACAATACAGGTATTGAACCAGGTGTGTAAACCCGGATTTCTAGTGCCAGTGAAGCTGGATGCAGCTGCACATGTCCCTGGACCTGCCCGAGTGTCTACTTCCTAAACTGTAAGCGCAGAATAGTGTGCTGCATCTCATTGTCTTCAGGCATCCCAATAACATGAAATGCGTCTCTTCTGGCCAGATTTGGAAAACAGATGACCATCAAATGAAATAGCCAACATAGTATAAAACCATGTTTTATACTAACTACGTGTGTGTGATAGGTAAGCTTGTTGTGCCAACATGGCCAATGAGCACACGGGATCAATTGAAGGGCAGAGATAAATGACTTGGTGAGCCCCGCTTGGCGCTTTTGCTCTTGGATCTTCGGACCAGCTGGTGCCTTGTTCATCCAGAGCCTCGATCTCAAGCGACACTACCCGTGGGACACCTAATCGTGGTCTGTGTTGCTGTGAGTAGAGGGTCCTTCCAGCACTACTTCACCACGCTCCTGGAATAGACATCTCTTGAGCTGGGGACTGCCGGACTCTGTCATCTGGCTGACTGTTGGTGACCTGCTTTGCTGTTTGCTGCTTGTGACCAGATAGCCTGAATTACTCTACAGAGGACTACTTGGTGGCCCTCAGATTCCAAGGACTGCCAGTCTACTAGCTGCCTCATGGAAGTGAGTTTCACGGAGTCATTTGTACTGCTTTATAGATTAGTTAGCTGTTTATTTCCTATCTTATATATCTTTCTATCTATATAAATATATAAAAAGAAGTACTAGTGTCCTTGTTTTGTTTCTCTAGAGAACCCTGCCTAACAGTGTGTGTGGACACTTGTGCATGTGTTTTCATGTGTAGTGAGCCCTGGTAGCATTGGGAAAATCACTGGGCTGCTAGCTTCAGGTTTAGTGGTTCATACCCTTCAAAAGATCCTGGGGAGGAAGGTGAGGCTATATGTTTCTATAAAGATTTATAGCATTCACAATCTTTTATAAAAAATCATTTTATTGGAGGCTTTAGAGCCCTTACTACAATATACACAAGCATCCACAATATCAAACACATTTGTACATTTGTTGTCGTCATCATTTTCAAAACACTCTTTTTACTTGAGTCCTTGGTATCAGCTCCTCATTTACTGCCCCCCCCAACTCTTGATAAAGTATAAATTATTCTTTTTTGGTCCTGAGTATTCCCTGTGCTTTCAACTCTTCTCTGTACCCATGTACATGCTCTGGTCTAGCCAGATTTGTAAGATAGAATTGGGATCATGATAGTCAGGGAGAGGAAGCATTAAAAAGTAGAGGAAAGTTGTATGTTTCATCAGTGCTGGACTTCACCCTGACTGACTCATCTCTTTTTTGTGATCCTTCTGTGGACTTCACTCTGCACTCCTGCTCATTAACTATGGATATGATTTTTTGTGTTTGGGTCGTTGATGCCTGATACCTGACCCCACTGACACCTCATGATCACACAGGCTGGTGAGCTTCTTCCACGTGGATTTTGTTGCTTCTCAGCGAGATGAGAAACACTTGTTTATCTCAAAGTCTCTACGATTCCCAAATGCTATGTCTTTTGATAGTTAGACACCATCAACTTTCTTCCCTACATTTGCTATGACCTATTTTGTCTTCAGCAACTTTGTCGGGAAGGTCAGCATCATGGAATGTCAGGTTATTAGAACAAAGTGTTCTTGTATTGAGAGAGTTGTTGAGTAGAGGCCCAGTGTCCATCTGCCGCCTTGGTACTTAGCATATAAATATATGTGCATAGATCCAGTTCCCTATCATTATATATAGATATACTTACATATGTACAAGCTGTATTTAGACCTCTATAGATGCTCTTAGACTCGTAGATATTTCTTCTATTTCCTTGCTTTCCCCTTGTCCCGCTATCATGTTTAGCCTACATTTGGGTTTCAGTAATGCCTCTGTGTTACGCTGCCCTTGATCCAGCCCTTCCAGGCTTCCTACACCCTCCTTGCTAACGATTTTAGATCACTTACTGTTCTCTTGTCCCTGAGTTTGTTAGCACCCACTCCCTTTCTCCTGACTCCCTCCCCCTTTCCTGTGCCCTCCAGACCATTGGTCCCATTCTTTCTCTCCCCTGGGTTGTTCATTCTGCCTATCTTAACTTTATACACACACCGAGACAGTAATAAGCACAAAAACAAGACAGAGCAAAAGAAAACAACATTAAAAAAAAAACCCTCTAAATAATTCCAGGTCTGTTTGTTGGCCTGTAGACTCTGCTTGGTCAGACTCTGGTCTGACAGGGTGCCATATCCTGGCCCCCAATCTATTTTTGGTATTTCCCGGGGGACTTGCTCCCCTTGCTATTCTGTTGCATACCCTTAGAAGTATTTCACCACGGTGTGGTGGCATCTGATTGAGCACAATTCCCACACAGGGCCTCCCGTGTTGTCCCTAATAGCTATATGGGTCAGTGAGGGAAGTTTTGTCTCGTGGTGTGGCCCTTTCTATGATCCTCTCTGGGCATTGACTGCTCTGAGCAGGAATATCTTTCTTGAGGCTTGGTGGGCCAAGATGTGTTTCACTTTCTCTCCTTCCCTCTTCATTTGCTTCTGTGTGCTCTGATCAGACATGTCCCTCTCCCTGAACTATAGCTTTAGTACTGTCCTCTGTAGTGCATCCTTCTGGGAGAGAAGAGAGCATGTCCATGTGGTAGTCTTCACAATCTTAAGGAGCAATTCCATTCTGTCCCAGAGTCACAGTGACTCAGAATCAAGCTGATGGCCGAGGGCTGGCTGAGTATATAGGAATGCTGCTGCCCATTGCCTCCAGGCTCATTCACACCCATAGCCACCCTAAGGGGACATTGGTCTCTTCGTGGTAGCCATATGCTAGGACAGAATAAACATGAAATGCACTGAAGCTTTTGGATGTGCTAGACCAGGATACTGGATTGTTTTGCACTCAATTTTCAATATGATATGTTAACACTCTTTGTGTCAACACGCTACTCTGCTCTCTAATAACTGACGGAGATGGCATGCCTTATCTAAGGTCAAAGAACTAAGTGTGAAATTGGCATTTATCATGTGCAGGCAGGCACGGACTCCAGCATCCGTCAGATGTTGTGCTCTTCCCCACCAACTTTTGCTTACTTTCCCGGTGGCACAAATGAGAAGGATGTTAGCTTCTGCAGAGCATAGATGAGCAAATGTTAAAAAAAGTATGTGAGTCTCCTTGCCCTGGAATTATCAGTCTGAGGAACGTGCAACAAACCTATACTGGATTGGAAGATAATGACAGAAGTGTCATTAGGGTTGATGTCACCTAATATAGTAACACATGATGTCAGCTCTCCACTCCAGTGAACAGACAGACCTGCTTCAGTGTAACCCTTTATTGCCCAAGAATACCAAGGAGCCACACTGTTCCTCATTGCTTCCCTTCAGCCCTTGCCCTCTCCCATTGACCTAGGTAGAGTGCCTCCTCTCAGTCTAATGCAATGGATCTCAACCTTCCTAATGCTGTGACCCTTTAACACACTTCCTCATGTTGTGATGACCCCCTACCCCACCCATAACATTATTTTCGATTCTACTTCCTCACTGTAATTTTGCTACTTTTTTGAATTGGGTAACCCCTGTGAAAGGGTACTTTGACCCCCAAAGGGGCAGCGACCTACAGGTTGAGAACCACTGGCCTAATGGCAGAGTTTGCAGTCCACCTTGTGAGTTTATGGGGTTTGTGGTCATGTTAAAGAGTTACCAGACTGGATGCTGAGTGAAATCCCTCTAGCAAGCCCACTGTCCAGGTTGCTGGCTCCCCTGTGAGGCAGCAACCACTCAAAACTCTGGGGCTCTTTAGCCACCACCCCTTCTGACAACGTTAAGCAGTGAGGTCTGCACCCTGTGTACTCCCTAGAAATACCAGGGAAGGATGTTCCTTACGAAAGCAAGACCTGCAAAATCTTCCAAGTTCCTGGGTGAATTTGTGCAAAGGCCGAGCCACAACTTACCTGGCCTGATTATTTTGTTTTTCAGAAAGAGCAACAGACTGCATTCTCAAATCTCCACAGCTAGTTCAAAAACATCTGCACAGATGTTTCCATTTCCCTAAGCAAATTTGGGCTGATTGCAAATCTTATTTTCCCTAATAGACAGAGAAACATTTATTTGTATTCATTTATTGTATAACCTCTTGACAATAACTTGTGTAAAAAGTCGCAGACACATAGCTTTTTATCTACTTTGAATTCACAACTTTAGAGCAGTCAAGAGAGACTTATTACAATTCATTAGTCAGTTTTCTTTCTTTCCTCGGATTTTTATGTAGATGGATTTTAGTGGCTAAGTAGGATTTGAATAGAGAAGAGAACAGCAAATCTCACTTGATTTTCTGCATTAAATATTCAATTAAGCCCGAAGCTTTCTTTTCTGTAGCTACAGACACGTCAAAAAGCTGGTTTCATTGAGGACCAGTTTGAGTACTTATGTGCACATTAATTTACCATAGAAATAAAGAGAGCTTCTCCTCTAGTGAATTTAAGATTGGGTTTTATATTATTTTGGTTTTGTAATGCTTGATTTAGAAATTTCTAGTGTATGAAAAATATATGGAGAAAATATCTGCATACATAAATGGATGCATTTATACCACAAGTCTTCCCTCACTGAGCTTTATACTCAAAATGCTACAATTTCATATCTAAAGAACACGGAGTTGTATAAATAAAAAAGATAATCTCCTTTCCTTTTTTATCTCACTCTGCTGAAATAGCTAACATTAACAAATGTTTCTGTACTGACACACCTTTCTTGATGTTTACAAAAACATTTAGGAACCGTGAAAACATAAATGAATGTCACTGCTTTAGAAAATCTAAATGGGGTTTCATTTTATACATTACTCAGTAGCATGCATTTTATTTAGTGGCATATTATGTACAGCATTTCAGCAACAAACTAACTGCAACTGTGTCAGTTCTGTCTCACAGTTATACTCTAGGGGTTTTGAGGGTGTAATCTTTTTTTTTCCCCAATTGACTACAGAACTACAGCCATTTAATAAACTCTCCCCCCAGCATAGCACCCTGAGAATCCTGGGTCCAACCAGGGGTGAGGGCTGGAAAAAGGCACAGTGGGTGAATGAATGGCTAGCCTTCTGCCCCCAACATAACTGACTCCTGGGAGCAACCAAATTGGGCTGGACACAGAGTGCCTTCCCTGACTGGATAGCAGCAAGAAGTAGGGGCGCTCCATCCAGCCTGTCTTCACAGTCCAACCCCCAGGAGTCCAGGGGCCATCTGGAGGGTGTATTCTTTATGGGAATAAAAAGCTTCGTCTTTCTCCCATTGAGTGGCTGATACGTTCCAACTGATGATCTCACAGTTATCACCCCAATGCATAAGCAACTATGCCACTGGAGCTCCTTTTGGCAAATATTCATATTTCCTATTTATTTTGTGGTGTCAGGGCATGGTGCAGTTAACATGGTTGGCTACTAATCAACAGAGGTAAGAGTTCTCTGAAAGGTGCTGCAGGAGAAATGTAGCAATCTACGTTGAGCGTGGTATAAAATATGAAATTATCAAGGTTTCACAAGCGTGGGAGAATGCAGGAGGGAGGACCTCATACAAAGGACTCAAATAGAAAGAATATGTTTTGGAAATGATCATGAAATCATATATACAAATGTGCTTGATACGATTTATGTATAGATTGTTATAGGAGGTGTAAGAGCACCCAGTAAAATGATTTTTTAAAATAGAAAAAAATTGTACATGAAGAAACTAAAGGTCATTAAAAGAAGTAAAAGCCCAAAGTGTATATTAGGAGAAGTTCTAAAACTTAGTCATAAACATAGTGTAGCAAAAAGCAAATGGAAGAATATCAGTCCGTGTTAATTTGGATAGACAGTAAATTTCTAGAAATTTATTCACTTCATCTAGGTTGAAATTTGTCATAGTATTTCATAATATATTTCATAATTGTACAGTCATATTTTTAAATGGAAAAAAAATGAAAAGAAAGCCCAGTCACTGCAATTGTGGAGCACAATGCTACTTGATGCACAAGGGGCCCCTATGCATTGGATTTGAACCCATGACATAGCTTACTTATTAATTTTTAAAGTTCAGTATAATAGTTTACAGCATGCATTTACCATAAGTGAGGACATCACCCCCCCCTTGTAGATAGATATTTTGTTTATTTTTATTTTTCCCCACAAGTTCACAACATATGTTGTGAGGCATATTTCTTTATATACTGTCATATTATTTTCCCAAAGCAAAGATTCACATGTCTTTCAACAATGTATTCCTACATATCATTTTCCTGATATTCTCAACATCATTGGATATTATAGTCCTTGTAAATTATAACTGAATGTGGCATAAGGTTCATTAGAGCTTCATGTAGATTATCACTGGTAAGAAAAAACAATTTTCATGTGTTTATTTATTTTTTTTGCTTCACTTATCAATTATAAGTACTTGGCACCTGTCCTTGGCATATATTGGAAGAACATTCAAGGTAAAACAAAACAAAACCCCAACTCAAAAAAAAAAACCCACATGCACACATTGTTTGGGGAAGTACATTTCCTGGAGACTAACAAAACTAATGATTAAGTACAAAATATGACAGCATGTGAAACAGCCAGCATAAGTAGTGTAGCACTGGTCTTGTCCAGGGGTACTGGTAGGACTGTGGATTGTAAGTTGGGCTGTTATCCACAAACTCTATAGTTCAAACCCACCAGCTGCTCCATGGGAAAGACGTAATAAAAATTTACAACCTTGGAAATCCTGAAGAGCAGCTTGTCTCTGATGTACCGGAGTCCTGTTGTAGCGATGACGCTTTGGGCTATGATCAACAAAGTCAACATTTCTAAACTACCGGCCACGCTGCGTGGGGGAACAGGGGGTGGGGAGAGATAAGACTTTCTAGTGTAAAACGTTACAGTTTCAGAAACCTACTTGGGCAGACTACCCTATCCTAAAAGATCACTATGCTTTGGCATCAGCCTAATGGCACTGAGTTTGATATTTTTCTTTTAAAATAGTTTTATTGGTATATATTCCTACTATCATACAATTCAATAGTTTAATATTTCAAAAATTGTTTTTTTTTATTGCAGAAGTTCTGGTGGTATAGTAATTGCATCTTGGTCTGCTAACCATGTGGTCAGCAATTTGAAGCCACCAGCAATTGTGCCCTGTTCTACAGGACCGCCATGACTTAGAATAGACTTGATGGCTGATGACCAGGGAGGACTTAAGTCCCTTGACATGGAAAGTTCTGATAAAATTATACACCAAGACACTGTATTATTGCCTTTTAATTGAATGAAAAATACTCAAGTGGGAGCTTTCTAAACCTTCAAATGGTAAAAACATTAAGGTTTAGAGGGCAAGCATGGCCACTTTTCAAAGTTGTTTTTTTTTTTCATTTATTCTGTTATGATGCTGCTGTAATTCCATTAGGATGAATCTATAGCCTACAATGTAGAGCAGGATATGACACCCAATAAATATTTGTTGAATGAATACATTCAATGTATTCTTTATTACCAGCTCACATATTGCACAATAGGGAACAAATTTGTTATATAATTGTAACCAATTATAAAAACATTATCTATGTTTTATGCACCTTGTTTTATGCTCTGCGCAGTTCTTAACTAATTTATATGGATAATAACTGAGGTAGACATCCATCCCTTCTCATTTCCTTTGAAAACATAGAACCACACAGAAGCTGAGAAATTTTGCAAGATGACATGGTCAGTGACGAGACCTAGATCTCTTGTGAAAGGAGTTGTAGTGGAGAACTGGGGAAAGAGCACATGGCCGAGAGGAAGCTCTCCACGTTGTTAGTGAGATTTATTGCCAGCAGATGGTGGGATAAGAAGTTTCCAGATGCAGAGAATGCATCACATTTGGGGAAAGAATGGTGATTGAAACATGGGGCTGGGGGTGGGGGTGGCGAAGAATGACAGGAGCTGTATTAAGGAAGGTGAGAAAGAAATGGGTCAAAGAAATTTCTAGAATATATACTAAGACTTTTTAAATGGTTTCCAGTGTAGATATATAACTGCTGAAGAGGTTTTTTCATGTAATAACATAACCAGATTTGGATTCAGCAGGAGTCATGAAGAGGATGTATTTGTAGATGAGCAAATGGAGACAGAATAAGGAGGCCAATGAGGATGAAAAACCGAAGGAACCACAGGAGTGGTAATAGAGATGGAGGTACTTAGGGTTCATCTACAGGGTTTTCCAAACTCTAATAGACACCAAATCACCAACAACTCCAGATTCTAAGTGGTTTGTGAGGAGCTGCATCTACGACAAGCTCCCAGGTGGGGCTGCCCCGGCTGATGTGTTGGCAAGGCTGTGCACCTGCCTGTAGCACATGTCGGGGAATGGTGTTAGTTCCTATGCAGCACTGCTCACACTATAGTACTCTATCTATTTCTAGTCACACATTGCAGAAACAGATTGGCTATCCCCTTTTATCAGCCTGCCTGTCTAAGCATTGTGCTATTTTAACACTAGTCTATATGGGATCAAATTTACAATATCGACTTTAAAGTTTAGAGAGAATCCTTATGGGGAAACGGGTTTGATATTAAGACAGGCTCGTATTGGTTGTCTGGAAGACCAAAAACCCTTTAAAGGACAGAGTGAGATGAGAGGATTGTGAAAAAAAAGTCTGAAATTAAAGGTTGGTTTTGATGGCATGCTTAAATTTTCTGGATGAGGCAGAGAAGATATTCCAGCTTCAATAACTAGTATAAGCCATGTCATATAGGCTTGAAAGTTCACAGGGTATTCAGAGGATGATAGGTAGGTCACTGAAGATGGTAGGGAGGATGTATGGAATTTTCTTGTACTTGCATGCTTCTTAACATTAACCTTTATTTGCACCAAACATGTCCCTGGGAATAGAGCATTTGAGTCATAAATACCTAAAACAAAAGTGTGTGTGTATATATATACCTATCTAGATATTCAGGCAAAAAGATGTAAGCTATACAAGTTAAATGAATGCTATATGAGGGTTTATTAAATATAAAACATGCAATGTACTAAACCCTGAAGCAAATGTTTTGCTGCCAACATTAAAAACAAGGAAACTTGGATAAAGTGAGCACTTCAATTTTGCACAGCCACTAAGCTGAAACAACACTAAAAACTTCCAGGTTTGTTGTATTTTTCCACTGAAGGATGAGCTACTGAATGTACTAAGGTGGAGTAATAAAGGAGGGTGTCAGCAGTGGTAACAAATGCATACAGATGTTGCCACAATTTGCAAAGCAGTTGAGCCCTAAAAATTCAGGTTTCTGAGAAGTGAAACTCCTGGAGGAATGCCCTTGACCAGTGTCCTCTGTATCCTTGTCTTCAACTTCTTGGCAGATCTTCTTTGACTACTATTACTTACAACCAAGTTAAAAGTCAGGGTTTGGGAATATTTAGCCCACTTCTTAGTGGGGAAAACTGGGAGTCTGAAGATTTAAACAAAAAGCTTTCCCAATTTAGGTTTGTGGGATATTTCAGCAATAGAGCCCTTCACATATCTATCAGTCTTCTGCACTATTTTATTCCACTGGGTTTTGTGTGCCATCAATGGCCCTTAAAATCATGTTCTAGATATAATTCCCAAGTCAGCTACGTTTATTTCTTTGCTTTCTCATGTATTCTATTTTAATTTAAAATCAGCTTAATGTATAAGACTTTCTGGACAGTGCAAATGGTTAAGCTTCTGGCTACTAAGTGAAAGATTTATGCACTGTCAGAGGTAGGAAGGCCCTTGATCTAAGATTACAGTAACAACAACAGCCCCAATTGTTAGAGACCATACAGAGAACACCTCTGCTCTGAGTGCCAGGGTCCTCCGTGAGGTAGTTGGTAGTAGGCACCCTGAATCTTTCTGGAAGTTGCTACAGGATTATGTCTGACTGAATCTTTTGGTGCTGCCTCTCTCAATCTCATTTTCTTTCTTTTTTTGGGGGGTGGGGGGGAGGCATCACTACCCGCTGGTGGCTGTCACTCTCATTTTCTACAGTTCCAAGTGTAGAAGAAGTTGGCTCTTGCAATCATTCAAAGAAAAAAAATGACTATCTATTTGTTTCTATTTCTTTAGAAGTTAGCCAAAGTCTAGCATAAGTTTCTCTCTTTCGTCTAATACTTTACTAATTTTAGATCATAACAAGTTGCATAGACTGAGGTCTATTTCTGACTCCACACTGCTGAATGAATAGAAGCCCAATCTTGGCAGGCAAGTGGTATTCCTTTTAAGTTATTGAAAGTAGATTTAAATGCACACTTCCTTTGTTGTCCAAGATGGTAAACATGCATCCTGCTTCTCATATCAATTTTTCCACTGCCCATGACCTGAGCCAATGCCAGGTGATGGTATTTTAAAAGATATTTGCATTTGTTTTGTTTTTTATCTGGACTAATTAGGTAACATGAGTTTCTGGACCAAACATACCCTGAAACTGTCGGGATTATGACATAAAGAATCTATGCAATGTCAAAAAGAGTCTAGGAAATGTCCAGGGTTTGCCACCTTTCCTGTAGCAATGACTCAAGGACTATTTCCAATTGGTGATTCTGCCAGCTGTGATGCCCGGTTTCACAGGAATCTCTGGTCTTCATGCCCTTTTCAAGCAGTGAAATAGGAAAAGAGAGTGTGGAATGGCATATGGAAACTACTCATTATCCTGTACAGCATCCTGTCATTCTTTTCGTTTGCACTTCATTGGCTAGAGTGTTAAGAACGGCCACACCTAAATATTAGAGAGATGGCAATTGTTAATCAGCTGTCTGCTTAGGATGATGAAAAAGGCAGGTGTGGAAATCAACTTTATAGGGGAGAGGCATATTGTCAGATCTTTATGTCTAAATTCTTAGAATGTGTTATGGATTGCATTGTGTTCCCACAAAGGACACATTAGACATGTAACCTCTGGTAACTGTGAACTTGACCTTATTTGGAAACAGGTCTTTAAAGATGTTATCAGTTACAAGAGGTCATAAAGGGTAAGGCAGCTCATAACTCAGACTAAATAACTCCCTATAAAAGAGGTAAGAAAATTTGTCAAAAGGTGCATTAACAACAGATAGAAAATCAAGGGATTCCTAACTATCAAAGCTGAGTGGGATTATAAAAGAATCTTCCCTGAAAACCTTCAGATATAATAACATGGTCTGGCTCACATCCTAAATTGGGGCTTTTAGCATCAGAAATCTGAGCCAATACATATCTGTTTTTATAAGCCACTTAATTTGTGCTTATTTCTTACAGCATCTCTAGGAAGCTAATCGGGGTGGAAAACATTTTTATTTCTTGTTTCATCTCAGAAATTGGCCCTATGAGTTCTTTACTGCACCTTCTCTATGTGTTACTGACTTCTTTTTCCCTTTCATGTCTACATTACTTTGCCTTGCTGTCCTTCTGATGATAGTTACTTTGAAGCTTCAATCATATTTAATTATCTAGACAGATGGCAGTTTGGGGACATATTTAATTAATGAGGTGTGTTAGCCCAGAAAGACTAGAGAAACAAATCCAGGGAGACTCATGTGTGTATAAGAATGAGCTTTATACCAAAGAGTAATTGTATATTAAGAAAACATCCCTACACAGTCCACATGAAGTCCTTAAGTCTGATGTTAGCCCAAATATCCTACACCAGTCTATAAATTCATCTTCAGAATCATGCAACACATTCAATGGTGCCAAATGAAGGCAGATTACAGGCCAGTAGGTCCAGTGGTGGTGGAAGCATCTCCGCACTGGTACGGGTCTCCACGTGGTGCCCACAGCGACAAGGCTCTGACTCCATCAGCATAACTCCATGAGTCTTGTCAACAGGGCTATCACAGGAAGAGGGTGCTCTTCCTCCAGAAAAGAAGACAGGAGTTTCCAGAACCCTCAGGAGAAAGTCATGCCCACATTAGAGGCCTCATTGGCTATGATCTGATTAACAGGCTACACTCCACCCCTTTGCTCAAGTTAACAGGAGATTATGAAGTGCCAAATGAGAGAATAGTTTATTTCCAGGATCAAAACCATTCCTAGTAGTATAATTATGCTCGGAAGTTTTTAGGAAATAAATATTAATTCTTAATTTCCATTTGAGAAATAAAGACTATTATTTTTGGTAATAAAATCACTTCTCTTTTGTTGTGTGGCATCACTGCCTTGGTGGAAGTAGGAAGCCCAGCCTTGTTGCTGGAGATCTGCTGCTGGATTTGAACCGTTAACTCTGTGGGCCGCAGTCCCACACAACCACTACACCACCAGGGCTCAGCCCTTAAAATCACACCTTAAAAAGTACATGTTTCCATAGGTAACTGACCTTTACAAGTGGGAGGCTGATAATCCCATCCTTTGTCTGTGCAAGTGATTTGTTCTGGTCCTTGAAGTTTATATCCATGATGACAGGAATACACCAAGGCACGTTTTCCAGATTCATCACATTGTACAAAGTCTCCATTTTCCATTTTATCTGGGAAAGTACACTTTTCATCTATATAGTAATGAGATGTCAAAATATATTAAAATGCATGCATTCATTCATTTCCTCCCTTTAGGATTATATGCCATCCCGCCTTGGCTTCCCAAGAATGTTGCTTCAGCAAGTGTCTCCCTTGATTGGTTCTTTTTCTTCAATTTACAAGGCACACATAGTTCTCTTTTAATTAATTTCACATGCCAATCTCACCAAGCTGCTTTCTTGAAGAACAACTTTCTGAGATAGTTGGAAGTACTTTCTTCTAATTCTTCTCTTCTTACTGTCTCACAAATCAGCTCCTATCAGGGTTTTACTCCAAATCCAGCAAGATTTGAATATTAATAAAGTTAACCATGGCTTCATTGCTGCTAAATGTGATGGAAAGATTTTAATCCTCGTTTATTTTATTATACTCAAATAAATGGTGCCTCTGCTAAGGGAACGGTTGGAGGTTTCAGCATAACCAGAGGTGCCTCAATGATGCTGCAATCATGTTTTATTATTTCAAAAGAGAATTTTGAAAAATCTATTTGTGAAAAATCAGTCATTGACAACCTGTGGACCCGAACTCTAATCGGACACACACACAGGATCAACATGAGTATGGGTGAACTCAACAATAATTATTTTTTGCTTTAAAAGAATTCCAGGGCTAGTAGTATTCCATTCTTCTTAAATACATGTTCCAATTATATGCTCTAGAAAAGGCAGGCTGCTAGCTTTCTTCTATCTTGCAAGAGTTCATTTTTGGTATCTTTCCTTACTTTTTATCACCCTACCTTAAAATCCACCTGTGTAGAAGGGTTCAGTTTTGACTCATCCTTCTCCTTTCTGTATTCTCTCTTAGGGTATTTCTTTAAGTTTCTTGGCATTGAATGCAATTTCTATAGATAGTTTGAGGGGGTTTCAAAATATTGTGTAAAATTCTATGATCTTTATTTCCAGTTTTCCATGAACATCTTAAAATCACATCATGGTTTTGATAAAGTTATGATAAAATTCCACATGCCTAGCTTGGAATTTATCTTGAATTCTACTTCCTGATGCTTATAATGTTCAGTAGGTACTTACAACCTAACATATATACACTAAAAGTTTAATCTTCTGTTCCATACTTCCTTTACTCAAAAGGGAAATTTTTCAATCAGCAGAATCTATTTTTCCAGTTGTTTCAGGATGAACCTGAGAATTATTTTGACTACTCACTTTTGGCCACATTCATATTTAACAAATAATAAAGCATATTGTGCCGTTTATAAAACATATCTCTAATGTGGCCACCACTCACTACTTCTACAGCTCTCATTTGAGGTCCAAGCCATCACCACCTCATCTATGGGACAATTAAATAACCCTGAACTCTTCTTTCTGTCCTTGCATCTGCTTCCCCAAGCCTCAAGTGGATTTCAACCTGTAGCCCAAACAGTTCTTTTGAAATATCCATCAGTTTACATGCACCTTCGAGATTTGTCTTCTATTCAGAGTAAGAGAGTAAGGCCTTACAAGGATCATAAGATCTATCACTGCTAATTTTCTGAACATTTTGTCTAATTTCTCGTTCCCTATTCATTTCATTGCTATCAGTCGCAATTAACTTTTATGTTTCATTTTTTGAACTATTGTCCTCATGGTATGTGACATGCTGCATACAAAGGTCAGTCAAAAGACATCGCTACAATATAATATCAAAATGAAAAACTATTGTTTTTCAACATGTCCTCACTTGTTTGCTAATTTGTAGTACTCTGGCGGTTTTTGTGTTGCTGTGATGCTGGAAGTTATGTCAGTGGTATTTCATATAGAAGCAGATTCATCCAGAGTGAACAGGTTTCAGCAGAATGTCTAGACTGATAAAAGTCTATGATGAAGGCATAGACTGTACACTTCAGAGGAATTAGCCATTGAAAGCTTTGCTAATAGTTGTGGAACATTGTCAAACGTTTAAAAGCCTGATGAATAGCGGGAGATTATTATCAGAAGTCATGCCAGAAAATACCTGCCTCGGCTTGGTGGCACTCAAAATATGATTGAAGAAGATCTGCTTCCTTGCGATAGAGTAGACGTTAATTTCGGGGATGAAACAAAGCCTTTGGGACCTTCTTTTTCTAATAGACCATGACTGAAAAGTAAGAAGAAGCAGCTGAAAACCTTTACTAAGAATTGATACGTGGAATGTATGAGGTATGAATCTACAAAAACTGTGTTGTCATAAATGAAGTGTAGCACATAAAGATTGGTACCCTAGGCTATAGTGAGCTGAAATTAACTTACATTGGCCACTTTGTATCAGTAAGTCATGTGGTTTATCTGACCAGGAATGACAAACTAAAGAAAAATAATGTCTTATTCCCTATCAAGAAGACATTTCAAGATAAAACTTGCAGTACAGTCCAGTCTGTATAGGATGACATCTATCGCTATACAAGGAAATATGGTAAATACAACTGTTATTCAAGCTTACACACCAACTATTGAAGCTAGTGATGCATATACCAATGTCTTTAGTCTGAATTTGATCAAACATGTAATCAAGATGCATTGATAATTATTGGTGATTGGAATGAGGGACTTGAAACCAAGAGAAAGACTCAGGAGTCATAAAATATAGTCCTGGTGATATATGCAAAGCTAGACTCTCACTACATGGCAAAATTTTGCCACACTAAAGACTTCACAAGTGTCCCATGTTACCAACACAGATAGTGACTATCCACATGGACTTCACCTGAAGGAACACAGAAAATGGAATTGACAGCATCTGTTGTAGAAGAAATAAAAGAGAAGCTAAGTATCAGCAATTAAATTCTGAGGACCAACTCTAGAATATACCTGCTCATAGGTAAGTTCAGGTTGAAGTGGAAGGAAATTAAAACAAGTCCATGAGTACCAAAATACAATACTGAGCATGTCTCACCTAAATTTTAAAGACATCTCAAGAACAGATTTGCTGTATAGCACAGTAAAATGAAAGAAGACGCAAGGAGCTTGGGATGGCATCACGAATATCATACATAAAGGATGCAAAAAGTCATCAAGGCTTAGGTAGTAAATAAAAGATCAGAGTGGATGTCAGATGGGCCTCTCAAAATGGTTCTTAATTTCAAATAAGCTGATGCAAATGAAAAACATGATGGGGATCGAAAAGAAAAGAAAACATGATGAAGTTAGAGAACTGAATAGAACATTTCAAAGGGCAACCTGAGAAAATAAAATAGTATAATGAAATGTGCAAAGATCTAGAGTTAGAAAACCCAAAAGGAAGAACATGTTAAATATATCTTAAACTGAAAGAACTTAAGAAAAAATTCAAGCCTAAATAATAATCCTAAAAGATTAAATTCACAAAATATTGAATGATGCAGGAAACACCAAAATAAGATGGAAAGAATATACAGAATCACTCTACAAAAAAAAAGTTGATGTTCAACAATTCCAAGAAGTAGTATTTGAGCGATAACCAATGGCAATGAAGGAAGAAATCCAAACTGCACCAGACAAGATATTAACCCCAAACAAGACTCTAAGAATTGAGGAAATATCAATTGAAATGTTGCAATAAGCTGATGAAGCACTGGAAGTACTCACTTACATATCCAGCACAAATTGTAAGACAGTTACCAGACTAGTTAACTGGAAGAGTTCCATATTTGTATCTATTCTAAAGAAAGGTTCAACAGAATATGAACATTATGGTACAGTGGTTGTGCATATGCATTGGACTTTGATTCCTATGGTCTGTAGATGCTCCTCAGGAGAAAGGGTTTTCTACTCCCTTAAACACTTACACTCTTGGAAACACACCAGCAGATGGATTTGAGTTGGCATCAACTGGATAGCGGTACATTTGCTTTTTTTAATCATTAATATATGCAAAGAAATTTATTTTTGTCTTTTTAAAACTTTACAATTTATTTTGCATATAATTAACAAATAATGCAATTCAATAGTTTAATCATCATAGCAAGTAAAATTTTGCTGAAGGTCATTCAACAATGATGGCCTCAGTACATGACAATGAACTGCCAGAATTGCAGGCTAGATTGAGAAAAGGCCACATTCTGAGGGATATTGTTGTGTATGTCAGCAGAGAATACCAGAGAGATGTTTACTTGTGTTTTAGTGACTATGCAAAAAAATTAGACTGTGTGAATCTTAACAAACTATGGATAAACTTGAGAAGAGTAGGAATTCCAGAACACTTAATTGTGCTCATTAGGAACTTACACATGGATCAAGAGGTAGAACAAGGAGCACTGTATGTTCTTAAATCAAGAAAGCTGTGAGTCAGGGTGGTATCCTTTCACTATGCTTATTCAATTTGAATGCTGAGTAAATTATCAGAGAAGCTGTGAAGAACAATATGGCATCAGGATTAGAGGCAATCTTGTTGATACCTTTTGAAGTACAGATGACACAAGCTTGCTTGCTGAAAGTGAAGGCATGAGGTACTTACTAAAGATCAAGGAGTGCAACCTTCCATATTGATTACAGCTTAATGTAAAGAAAGTAAAAACCTCATAACTGGGTCTATAGGTAACATCATGATACATGGAGAAAAGGTTTAATTTGTCAGGGATTTTGTCTTGCTTTGAACCACAAACTGTGCTCACTGAAGCAGCAGACAAGAGATTAAATTTTACATTGCATTTGGTTAATCTAACGTCAGCGACCTCTGAAAGTGAAGAAAACCAGAATGTTAGTCTAAGGAATAAGGTGTGCCAGACCCAAGCCATGGTATATTCAATTTTTTCATATGCACCTGAAATTGGACACTGAATAAAGAAAGGCAAGAAGAAGTAGCGCATTTGAATTGTACTGGCAATGAATATTTAAAGTACTATGAACTGCAAAACCTGGCTTGGCAGAAGTACAGCCAGAATGGTCCTTAGAGATATCGGTGAGACTGAGTTTTAAGTCATTTGGACCCGTGATCAGAAGAGCTCATTCCCTGGAAAAGGACATCGTGCTGGGTAAAGTAGACGGGTAGGACAAACGAGGAAGCCCTTTGAAAACATTCAAGCTCTTGTTTAGGCATAAAACTTACTGTCAGGAGGTTTGGTTTCAAGTCTTGACTCCTGTCACTTATTAGAAGTGTACTTTTGTGGTCTGTAATCTTAAAATTGGTATCTTTGCTTAGAAAAATGGAATGGGTGGACACAAGGGATGCCACGATGGGTGTGATCGTAACAATTATGCCCCCAGAGCAGGGCTGGACAGCAGTTTTATTACATCATACATAAGGTTGCTCTGAGTCAGAACTGATCGAGTGGCACCCAAGAACACTGCAACTATTCTACACTTGAGGGTGCGGCTTTCATCGTGCTAACTCTTCCTTGAAGAATTCCCCACAACAAAATGACAGTTTTAATAACGTGTGATCACATTTCTTTGTATATTCTCAGAGTGTATAGTGACCGAGCTAAGGCTTCTCAATAAAATTATTGCAAGTCAACCCAGGATACCCTTGACAAATGAGAGGGTACTCTGTCAAAAGGGAGGGGGACAAACAAAAAATTCTTTGATTCTAAACTCGCAGTCTTTTTCTCACCAATATAGTGTAATATGTTTTTGCTTTTAAGTCATTCTTAATAAGCCTCCTGAATATTCTGAGACATGAGAAAAAATTCTACATAAAAATTTATCAAGATCACCCATTTGTGAATCACTAAAAACTTGTCACTAGATCCTGAGTTGACTTCTCTGTCTAGAAATTCATAGCCTCATGGATCCGCCTCCCTCCCCTGTATTACTGTTTAACTGGATTATTTTCTTTGAAGACTCCCGTACAAGACTAAGACAAGCGTATTAGAAGACAGCTTGTTTAAAGTCATGTGAGAGCACAGAGACATACTCAATTACATTTTATTTTGAATAAACCTGTGCATGTATGAGCAAGAATCTTAGTAGCAATTTCTTTTTTGTTTACTCTGAAATATATTACCTATGTATTTGTTAATCATCTGTCTTCCCTTTCTAGAATGTATGGACTGCGAAGGTCCATGAATATGTCTGTGTGTGTGTGTGTGTGTGTGTGTGTGCATTTCCCTGCAGAGAGAGTCTCAGCACCAGGAACATACACAAAGGCACTCAAACATGATGTTCTTTTCTTTCTTTTTTCTTTTTCATTTTTTTTCATGATGTTCTTTTCAACTCTTGCTTTTAGACAGAATTGGTGTTATAAGCAGTAACATAGCATGTCATTAAGGCTGAGTTTGAGAAGTCCTGAGACTGTCCTTTGAGCACACAATGCCACGAGGCAGTTAGTGATAGCGTGTTCTAATGGCCGATGTTTTGTTAATTGGGAGGACTCAGGTTAACTAATTTTTTTGTTTGGTTTTTGGGGCATCACTGCCCTCTGTTGGTGGCAGTAGGAGGCCCAGCCTTGCTGCTGGATTTGAACCTCCAACCCAGTGGGCCACAGTCCCGTGCACAACCACTACGCCACCAGGGCTCAGCCTTTTTTGTTTTTGTTTTGTTTTGTATTTAGGTTAACTAATTTTTATCAGACTTCCAAATTCCTTTTTCACTTGAGAAGTAGGCACTCAGCAAACAACATTAAGTTGTAACAAATGGTGATTATTAAAATTCGCTTATTTTAGAGGATATATTTTCCATGATGAAATCATATACACACATATTATTTTTACCTGGCTGAAAGATTTCCTTCCATGCTTCTAAATTCATCTGTGGTATATTTTCACATGATTCAAATTCTTGGGGAAAGTTCCCAACTTGAAAGGCATCGGTTGGTACTCTGATGAGGCCTGTGTTGTCACAGATTATTCGGGATAAAGAATGCTTTTCCAGTTCATGCCTTTGCGCTTCAGTAAATACATGTCTGTTTTCCCACCAAAACCTCCACAAAACAAGAAAGCAGTGTAAGAATCCTTATATACAAAATGCATCTACTCATTTGTCGCTTAGTACATACTTTAAATATGCCAAGGATTCTTAAAGAGGCACCACGTGAAGCCATGCCTGGCATAGCCTCAGCAAAGTTGCCATGTGAAAACTCAGAGGCCGAAGCAGATTTCCTGGTTCAATCGTCATCTGAGGACGTGAAAGGGGAAATGAAGAGGCAAGTCACTCCAGTAATTGATGTCCTCCTCACTGGCTGAAAACAACAGGACTTAAAGGAAAAGAATTCTTACAAGCTATTAATTATTTTTCTGCCAATGTATTTCACTGTATTGATCACACATGGCGGGGGAGGGTGGCAGTGGTAGAGAACTATTTTAAAAATAGAAACAATGTCAACAAATTCAGTTATTTTACAAAGTGCTACTGTTTATACAAAATTTTAAATGTTGTATCAGGGACATATTACCTTTTGTCTTTTCTTCTCAGTCATAAGTATTTATGAGAAATTGCTAACAATAAGAAAAGGGGTCTTATTTTTTTAATCTCAAAAATATTGAATCACGATAAAGCTTCAATTACTTCTGACCTGAATGCCATAAAATCATTATGTTTAATTTATCACGCAAAGTTTTCCTTACTCCTCATATTATTACAAGTAGCTCTGAGATCATGAAAGGAGTTTAGTTATACATTAATACTTGGTCAGATTTTTGTGGTAGGAGATATGCAATTATAAATAATCAGGATGGAAAATTAACAATGTCACTCTAGGAATCTGCTTGCATCGTGTAGGTGCTACTTATATTGTGCTCCCACCAAAGATAATATAATAAAAGCATAATAGTATACAGGCTGAAGAAATATATCATTGTCTGAAGTGGTACTTCCCATGCCCCATCTTATTTTAAACCACAGGAGTTTGCTAAAGATACAATTTTGAGTATGCAGTTATATCTCTTCAGGGGTTCTGAACTGTTTGAAATGTTGCATTTCAGAAATTAGTGATAAAAGTAGAACCATAGGAAATGCCTAATATACTTCCTTGAAGAAACATGAATATCCTCGAGAAACAATTTGCATCCATACAAACTGTATCCATAGCCATAGTGACTCCGAAGCAGAAGAGGGAGAGAGAGAGAGAGAGAGAGAGAGAGAGAGAGAGAGAGAGAGAGGGAGAGGGGAAACAAGACAAAGAAGAGAAAGTAGGAAAATAAAGAGAAACAGGAGGGAAAAGGAGGATGACGATAAACAGCTCATTATATAGGGACGCTTGAATTCCTACTATTTTTGCCTATAAGGCGTCTAAATGGCTAACTCATGATGTTCTCCTGGGGCACGTGACGACTGACATGCTGGTAAACAATTGCTTTTCTAACTCTCTCAAGCAATGCTGTGTGCTGTCAAAACTTCTCTGAGCCACAGTGGCCCTAGGAGTAGAGAATTGTCCCATAGGTTTTCCTAAACTGTTTTCAAGGAAACAGGTTCAGGGTGCCCTTGTGGGTGCAAACCACTGACCTCTGGTTTTGAAGCCAAGGCATAGCCTATTGTATGAGTAAAGGGTTTTGCTCTCTGTACATGTGAGGACTTCCAAAAGTCCATGGAGAAAAATCACAATTTTTGTGTTCAATTTTTCCATCAGCTATTGAAGTGCCCACATGCAGGATTTAAAAGTCTTGGTGGATGTTGAAATGGGAGTAAAAATGTGTAAAAAAAAGGAATAGAGTTGAGTATCTCAGCTCTTAGCTCCCTGCAAATGAAACCTTTGCTTGGGTTGGAAAAGAAAACCGATAGGATGTCTGTACAAAAACAAAAGCCAAACAAAGAAGACATATTTTTAAATATGATCTTATTTTTAAATATGACCTTCTCAGATTCTATCTTTTGAATCTTATTTATTTTAAATATTTCCTTATATTTAAATACGATCTTCTCAGATTCCATCGTTTGAATCTCAGTAAAAGTTGTTGGACAAAAAGGCATTTTCAGAGAATCTGTAGAGCTAGAATATACTTTTGGGATCATCACAGAATAGAACTGGTTCTCCACATGTTGTCAGGCTAGATGATATAGCAAAATGAATGACAGCTAACATTTTTTAAGTGTTTAAAAACAAGCTCAAGGAAATATGAGGAACTAATATCAAGGGCTTAAATATAAAGGAAATGTTTTAAGAATGCTGACAAAGAATGGACAAATGTGTTTTGTATACAATAGATATATGTATGGATTGTGATAAGAGTGGTATGAGCTCCCAATAATTTGATTTTAAAAAATGCCATGTGCTTTGTATTTCTTTCCATTTCATAATAATCATTTTTATAGAACAGGAAAAGTATAGCTCAGAAAAAAAACTTGCATTCTGTCTTCCACATAGAATATACAAAGAAACTGGTGATGACTACCTACCAGTCACCTTCCCTCAGAGCCTTCATTTGTCTTCCAATGATGCAGGCAAACAGGGGACCCGTGCGAGCCCTTGGAAGAAAGTCTTCTGCTAAGCCACCCAGCCAGACATCAATATTATCTGGATGCTTATATAAGCTCATTATCTTTTCAACAACACTCCTGTTAGTGATGGCAGTGTTCAAGTCGGCTTGAGTCTTCAGTCTTGGCAAGCTGCAGAATTCTCTCCATTCATTATAACCTACACAAGGGAGAAGGATTTAAGGTGTTTCTCACCCCTCCCCACACTGCTCTAAATATTCATGTATTCTATATATTCTATATATGTATTCTAAATATTCCTGGATTCTATATCCACTGAAACAATTGTAGTGTTACAGAATCTTGTTCACAATTCCCAGTCACAGAGAAAACCACCTCATTACCTTCACTCTATAGAGCCCAATGTGCCAGGATATTTCAGCACAGACTTTAGGCCTCTCAGCGAAGAGTTTATTCACTAAGGAATTTGGAGAGAGCAATAATACTAAATCCAGACTCCTAAGTAGATCCATACAATTACCCACCCTACACTGAATTCTATACAACAGAACAGCTGAGACATGGTTCTTAACTTTTACAGATTTAATTTTCTACCAATGACCCCAGAATATGTGGTCTATGCTTCCTGGCCCCTCCCTTGTTCTCCGTGCTCCCCATCACACACACATGAGTGCACACACATGCACACAAATAGGGAAATGGACATAGATGACTTTCGTTGACCAATGATGTCTCTTATTTGGGATTTCCAATTGTCTCCCACTGCTTCCAGGATAACTTCCAAATTTCTATGTTAAAGAAAGCCCTGGAGGTCTGGTCCTTGATGAACTTTGCAGCTTCATAAATCACATATAGTCTGTATGCTCATCACTCCCCCAGATTACTTTGCTTGTGCAGTCTGGCTTTGCCCAGGCTGCTGTTTTTTCCTGACATAATTTCCCCTCTGCTCACACTCTGCTCTAAAAACCTACTCCCTTACTTTTACTTTGTCATCCTCAGCCAACTGATCAAAACGTAGCTATTGTCTTCTCTAGGAACCATTCTCCTTCCTCAAGGTTAGGTGAGGTGAGTTATCTCAACTGCTCACTCAGATTTAGCACGTGGAGCTGAGACTAATCAGAACACACTTCAATGTTCTTTATTATTTTCTCATTGTTTATCCATTCTGATACCTGGATTCTTTTTGCTGAGATTTATTCCCATTAGGATATATATGTAGGTGTACACACACGTATATGTACACATATACACACATACATATATGTGTATAAATATATGTTAGGTACTCAACTAGTTTTTAAATATATATTTACATATGTTTAATTTAAAAATGTATATATTTGATACTCAACTAGTCCATTCTTAATCAGGAAACTTTGCTGAAACCTGGGTGACAATGCTAATTTTTAAATATGCTGTCAGCATACTTTCCTGCTTCATAGCAAGAGGCCAGTCACCCCAGTATGACGAACTAACAGATCAGTGGTGGCTCTCAACACAAGTGCTGAGTTCAGACACAAATAGAAAAGAAGCTATGACTGAATTTATTCCACTCAGGAAACTGGGCATTCATGAAACAGAGGATAGAATACATATCAGGAGGTCATGTTTAGATGGAGCGGTATAGGAAAAACAATCATATATGTTCTAATTAGTCAGGCAAAGGAATGTAAGTGATAAAGAGACACACTAGGCTCTGGGGGGAAAGACCTTGGAAGAAGACAGTAGAGGAAGGGACATTAGAAGGAAGGAAATATTAGTGAGATGTGTATTCTTTTTTTTTGACATGTGTATTCTAAAGCATTAGAAAACCATTATCAAGTGGTATTGAATCAAGTTTTTAAAAAATGTTGCATCCATGATTTAAATATATGAGGACAAAGCATGCACATATATTTTACAGATGGGTTCCTCACAATCATTGCCACTTTAGGTTAGCTAGCACATTTCTGGGGCTTTATGTTATATGTATATGTTACTAGGAGTTGCACCCTGAAAACCTGCTCTGTCTCCACTTAATATCAGCAGTTGAAATTAAACTTACAATTCATATTAGAAACCACTCCTGTTTTCTCTTTCTGGAACATTCCCAAACCTTGGCTTCGACTACTTAGAAGAGTGACGACCTTGCTTTTAGAGTTTCCCCCACTTCTTCCCACTTGACTTCCATCATCAAACTGAATGTACTTCTCTTCAGTTGATTCTGCCTCATTGCAGCCCTATGTGGACTTTTCAGACTATACATTTCTATGGGAGTCAATGATCTCACCTTTCCTCCATGGAGTACTCAAGGTGATTGAAGCATTGACATGGAAGTGAGTGACAGCCCCGGAACTCCTTTTGTCCATTGACTAGTTAGTTCATCTTTAATGTGCTGTCTGTGCCATACTATATTTTAGGCCAGGCCATCAAAACACACCCTCAACTGTTTTCATGACATTTGAGGATGATTATTAGTTATTGTATTGATGGCAAGCTAAAGAATACATTTCTTTTCAGATTAACCAAAATATACAATATTGAGTCAAACATAGTTTTAAAATTAAAGAGGAAACTTTCTTAAAGTAGTAAAGTAGACTATCTCCAACCTATTTTAAGTAGTATAAACTGTTTTCAGTACCTATGGGAGATTGGTGCTTTAAGTTATGCATAGATAAAAATAAATGAGAAAGACATGTTCCTATTTTATTGCTCCATGAAGAAACACATTTACATCCTTCAGCTGCAGACAGAAATGCAAAATGCTTGGGGAGGTAGTAAAGAGGCAAAGGGTGCCTGGTGCCAGAGTTAGGTATCTGCCGCACTATGAATGTAAAAACTTTCATTTTGAGATACTCCTGTTTATGTGAGACAGATGCAGTGGGGTGGGGGTGGGGT
Source organism: Nesogale talazaci (assembly GCA_004026705.1). Lineage (NCBI taxonomy): Eukaryota > Metazoa > Chordata > Mammalia > Afrosoricida > Tenrecidae > Nesogale > Nesogale talazaci. Next base: position 86,215 of record PVJH01006857.1, read on the forward strand.
GGTGGTAAGGAGAGTGGGAAAAAGGCCTTTGGCAGCAATGTAAACTGGCTGTTTTCTAAAGCACTTCAAAGTAAAACAACAGCAGCAACAACAAAAAAGCAATTTCAGGGCATGGTGGAGGTCATCATCACATTGTGTTAATGAGAATTTCACTGTAATGCTTATTATCTATTTTTACTTCTGATCTAAGTAACCTTTATTTAGGGTCCATTGTGTATGTGGGAAGGAGCCCTGGTGGCATAATAGTTAAGTACTCAGCTGATAACCAAAAGTTTGACAGTTCAATCCCCCCTCCCCAACCCCCACAAACAGTCCTATGGAAGACAGAACTGGCAGTGTGCTCCCACCAAGATTATAGCCTTAGAACACCCTGTGGGGCAGTTTTACTCTGTCACGTGATGTCACCTAGAGTTGAAAATTAAATCCCTAGCAACTAGCAACAGTAAAGTCATAGCTTTTATCTTCCATCTAAAATTGTCTGCTTGTGAAAAATGAAAATTGTAGAAACTATTAAATTCTAATCAGTTAAAAAAAACACAATGCGATCTCCAGAAGGAGTGCTTAGCATAATGCCAAAATCCAATGAATGCATATTGCTTTTATAGGAACTCTTGCGAACACTAGCCTGACCCAAAGGGACTGCTGACCCACAGGTTGGTAGCTCAAACTCACCAGCCCCTCCTGAGGAGAGAGAGGAGGCTATCAGCCTCCATGAAGTCTTATAGCCTCAGAACTTCTCTGGAGAGATTTTGTGATTCAGAATCTACTCAGTTGCAGCGGGTTAATTTGGATTTGGGATATTACGGTTCATATTATTGCTATTAACATTTGTTAGAGGCACCATGAGTATTCATATATGTGTTGTCTCCAACAATGGAGACCATTATGGAATAGACAGTTTTGCCCTTTTTGTTTTGTTTTCAAAGAATGTAGATGTTCAGCTGGATTAAGAGAATGGTTCTAACTTGGGCTTTGGATACAAGCTACATTCACTTATCCCTCATGTTTACATGGCACTTGGGAAAAAACAAACAATAATTAAATGAAAAACATATGCTTGTAGGCATGAACTATTGTACTCTCTGGTGACACATGCAGTGTCAAGAACATGAATAAATAGCAGAAGAAAAGAATAGGGAAGACTGAAGTGAAGAGTGAAGTGATGTCCCTCTTGGCTGTCAGTTTATTTATGTGAGGCTGAAGAAGGGGAGAAGGATAGACCAGCACAGACATTGTGTATATATCAAGAAGAGGGAATAAAAGTTTCAATGGACAAAGAAGCAGGTGTGTTTGTAGTGCCAGCCACAGAGGGAGAGAATGACAAGTCTCTTTCAGGAAGATCCTTCTGTTTCCTTCCAGTTTACACAATTGTCATTGATGTTAGTTGCCGTTGAGTCAACTCTGACTCAAGACCACGCTTTTGTAACAGAATGAAATATTGCCAGGTTGTAAACAAAATTTGTTTGTAATCTCCAAAAGTTACAGCCTCTGCAGTGGCTGTTTCTAGACCTTGAAGTCACTGCTCCTGGGTAGGGAGCAGTGGAGACCTAATGGGCATAAACCATCCTCTTTTAAAGGTTCCCATGTGAAGAAATATATTAACCCATATATCCACCTTACTTGCTTCACAGATGCAAGAAGATGGACATACATTTGTTCATTTAAGAAATAAATGAATGATTATATTAAATAGGGCACTGAATATAGAAGTTATTAGAGAAAGTGTAGCACACATAAGGTATTGAAATCAAACATTTTAATATATCCCTTGGAGGATGCTTTGCAAAGACACACTTTACATCTCACGTGTCTGGGAAACATGCAATAGAATGTGATTTGCTCCTACTGTGGTGTCTACAGAATTAACTCACATGTATTTGTACAGGACTTCCTACCGGAGTTTTGTTGACTATGACTATGACTATGACTATGACTATGACTATTCTAACACACCTGACTCTTTATGGAAGAAACATGCAACTGTCTACTCCCTTAAAGCAAATTCTTCAAAAACCCTACATCGGGTTGCTATCCATGGGAATTGGCTCAATGGAAGTTTCTAACCATAAGACAGCAGTAAGAAACATAGAGAGATTTAGGAAATTGGAGAGTTTACAAAACAAATCGGGAGTCCAGCTCTGGACACAGGGCATTAGATATCACATAATGGAGGTTTGGGGCAAGTACTCTTATAGCTGGGCAGTTTACAGACCAGAGAAGTCAGAGGAGGGAAGGCTCCAATGAGTTGGAAAAGGTAGCAAAGCTATTGGCAAAGGAGGTGAAGTTGACTGCTGAGAAAAAGTGCAAACCAGAAATACCAAGGTATAGATGATGAACTGAGAAAGGCATAAGCAAAGTGGGGAGTGGAAAGCACACTGTGGTAGCTACTTGGCCTGAAATGAACAATCAAAGTACATTCTGGTGGGCTGGAAAATTGGATGGGTTATTTCTCAGTAGCAGCAGCATCTCTCCTGGTACCTTAGGGCATTCTGGCAGAGAATAAAAGGAAAAGAGGGTGGACAATCTATTCAACAGCAGCTGGGAAAATTAGGCTCAGATGTGCAATTATTTCCTAGCAAACTCTTCCTCATTCTTCTTGGGTATGCTGCTTCTAAATGCCATCACTCATGCAGTTAACGTGAAGCTCAGAGTCTGCTAGGTGCCATTTCTATTGTCTGAGAAGCACTAGAAGTTTCCTCTTTTGTTTAGTGAACTAAAGTACCTTAAAAGCCCATTTCTTAGAGTTGGTAATAGATGTGCAGACACATTTCATTTTAACTCAGTCTCTCAAAGAACAGGTTGCTAATTTGCCAAATTACACAGCAAATGTGTGAGTGAAGCATTCAAAAGGAAATCTAGAAGCAACAGCAGACCTGGCAGACCGTGGTCTCGGCCTCTCTGTAAATTTAATGATGCCAAATCCAAAGTGCCTGAATTCGACAGCACAAAGAGCTTTTCTGTCAGTTCCTCATTCATCAGTTGATCCGGCACCTGCAATTTGGCTGGTCTTGCAAGAAGGCCCCTTACAAGTGGGTCCAAACCACCTAGAAGACATTCACAGAAAAGGCCAGAGATTTGTTTGCTCTCTTATGGACAAATAGCATAATAGCTCAGATAACAAATTAAGCTTATTCTTAAAAACATCATTTGTAAGTTTAGGAACTCATTTTAGCTAAGGCTAAGGTTGTTAGCATACTCTTATAATCCTGTCTGTGTCGCTGGAGAAGCAACTATCTGCAATCCATGGAATACTATGGGATGAGAGTCTCTAGGGCTGAGAGATGGTGTCCACTGAGTGTTGATGACTTTAACTTTATTTTTCAGCAGAAGAAATATTGGAATGAAAGGAAGCAGTTGCAAATTCTAATTTATAGAAAATTAAAAGGAAGAATTGTTTTGTCTAAAGGCCTACATAGAGGGAACCTACAGATCTTCTTTATTCTAATCTCTGACATTCTCCCATGCATAGAAAACAGATCAGTTATGTATTAGATCCCCTGTGGCTACAAACAATTTGAATCTATAATGATGTATGATGTGCCTTTTATGGGGCAGTTAGGCTTCAGGTTACCCTCTGAAAACACAAACCAGAAAGCCCAATTCACTTTGACCTATGCAGGATGATGTTCCTACTGTCAGTGTGTTACTCATGACTCCCTTATAAGGCTGAGCAGAACTGCTTCGTAGGGTTTGAGACTGTCCATAATTATAGGAGAAATCAACCTCCTCTTGACCCTCCTTTATCCCCTATGAAATAATCAACCTTTGAGATGAATTAGAACCTTCCAGGTAGGCATAAAGCAAATATATTGGAAAAGAGAAAGGGAATATGAGGGGAAGAATTAAGTGAATTTACCATAAGTCTAGACAGAGAATTAAGTTATTTTCTTTGAAAAGAACTCATTTCCAAAGGTAACAAGCTTAGTGCCATTATAAATGTGTCCACATTCATATGAACATTTGTAATATGTTCAACTACTATACAAAAAGAGGAAGTTTCACCCAAGCGTTCCTTGAAGTAAGACTTGGGGAGCAATATACCTCACTAACAACTCTATGAGACACACTGGGTTTAAACACAGCATAGTTGTGAGCCTGGCACAAGACTGCGCAGCGTCTCACTCTCTGGTACACAGGACCACTCTGAACTTGAACCTGCCTTGAACCTAACCTATCTATGAACAACAACATAGAGCACAGTCTCTGGCACACATGGGTCACCTTGAGTCAGAACTAATTTGAAGACACCTTTTTTAGTTAGTTTGTTTTTTTCTCCAAGAGTTATATGGTATCTATGGTATCCCTTGTGGGATAGTACAGGGCAACTACCCACAAGGTTAGCAGTTCAAGACCATCAGTTTCTCTGTCCAAGAAAGATGAGGCTTTCTATGTGTACTCCTGTACAGAGTGACAGTCTCATAAACTCCCATGGGAAGTTCTGCCCTGTTCTGTTGGGATGTTCTGGGTTGGAGATGACTTTACGGCAGTTAGGTTTGATTTTTGAGGAGATGGTATTGAACATAGCCATAAGAAAATTGAAATTTTCAGTGATAAAAGTACATTACAGATTGTGCAATAATAAACAAAAATGTCTACTTTAGTACTTCTGAAATCATGGAGGGAGATTTGATCTGCACCCGAATTCCTTTATTTTGTGCATCTTGAAAATTTTCAGAAAGTTTAGAGAAAGCATTTTGGATGAATACTTTACTTTTTAAAAATAGCTTGAGAAAAAGTCATTTTCTCCACAAACATGGATAATCTACCTAAAATTGAACCCAAATACCTGTCCTGATCCTGGTGTGGCCAGTCACCATATCTGAGTGACAAATAGAAAGAACATATGAAGCCCAAGATAGAAGAATGACACGTACCTTCCCGGAGAAGTCGCCACGGACTAAAGAAGACATCGTGCAAATGTAAGCTGGGGAGTTCTGGGTGTTCCCGAAAGTGCTCATCAAGCCGCCTCACGAGTGGGTGAATTGTGGCATGCCCAAAGCGGAACGCAGCCGTGGAAAATACATTGGACACTGTTGGGTTCACCGTGGAATCATAGCCTCCATAGAAGCCCACATATTGCTGGAAGGCCTCCGGACCCAGGATTTTGGGAAGGTAATCTCTTATGGTAATCATCTATGGAAAGGAAAAAAAGGGGGAGGGACTGGGTTTCAATGGGGGCTGATTTTTAGGAAAGATCAGATTATTAGATGAAGGGTTAAAATTAGAGCAAGTGGGAAGAAGAAATTCTTGAACAAGTCTGGGGAGATTAGACTAGAGAGTGCAGTCACAGGAGAGGGTGCATGAAGTGCAGTGAACAGGCAAAACGATATCCACAATTTCAAATAAGGTCTTTAGCATGTTTAGTGTTTATGGGATTGGATGAAGGATGTCAGGAGCATCCTCAAAGCCCTAGCAGGGGCAGTGCTCTGGACAGGGCAAACTGTGCAAAATGTGGCTAATAGAAAGAAAATAAAGATTCCAAGAGGGCTGGGCCTGCTTTTGTAGTTTTGAAACACAAAGTCCCTTTTCTATTTGACACTACGCTTCCCCCTACACTCTGCTTCAGCTATAAGGAATAGAGTCATACCTTAGTTTTAACATATAAATCAAAAATCCAATCACTTCAGGGTCATGGCATAAAGCACTCCTGCCTCAGACCAATATTAATTCTAATCCTATCCGTGCTCTTTGTGAGCTGTGTGAATCTGGCAAATTTATTCAACCTTTGTGAACCTCAACTTTATTTTACATGGAAGCGTGTCTTTCAGATAGAGTTTTTATGAGTTACAGAAGGCTGTAGCTCTGAACCCTCCTTCCCCTAATTTTAAAGGACAGGATACACACAATAAAGTTAAGTAAGATTTCATGATTCACTCTTAAAAGAGATTGAATCTCCTGGATATGTCTTTTTCTGAATGTTTCTTTTTCTTCCTATCAACTACATGTTGGCATTGATAAGAAAGACACTAAAAACAGAGAGTTGGGAAGAATGGGTGAAACCAACAGTGTCAATAGGAGCTGTGGTGGTGGCTGTACAGACCCTTTGCCATGATGGAAAGATTGAACTATGAATTGTAGAATGTGCAAATTATGTGCCAATCAAGTGTTGGGAAAATATGTTTAAAAAATAATAAAGGAGCTGAATTTCTGCCATGATACTTTACCAAATGAAGAAACAAAAACATACCAAAAACCAACAAAACAGAAATGTACAAAAATCCTGCCAACTCAGTGATATTAAAAATCCCAAACACTGCCTTTAAGTGAATTTCAACCCACAGTCAAGACACTGTCTATAGGGTTTTTGAGGCAGCAAATGTTTGTGGGAGCTGATAGCCTCAACGTGCTACCTCAGAGGGTCTGCTGTATTTGAAACACTGACCTGGTGGTGTGCAGTTCAACATTTATCGACTGTGCCACTACTAAACCAAACCAATAAGTTGATCATGACTCCAACAGACACTGTAGGACAGAGGAGAACTCTCCCTGCAATTTTCAGAGACTGTAAACTTTTACAGGAGTAGAAAACATTGACTAGACACTGGTTCAAATTGCTATTGTCTTATTCTGCCCTGCAGCAATGCATCCCATTGTCTATAGTGAGAGCAGAGAAGCAGTGGCATTTAATTCCTGGATGTAATATAATTGAAAAGGCAGGGATACAATTTTCTAATTTAACTGGGTCTAAATTAATATTGGTTTCACTTTTTTCTGTTGGAAACATGTGTTAGGTCTTATACTATAAACACCAGTTCTATTTTTCATAACTAATTTTATTTTTGCTGTTGCTGTTGAGAATATCTGAGCAGGGTCCGCACCACTCCAGCAATTTCTCCATGTGCAGTTCAGTGAGTGACACTGATGACCTTCCTTGAGCTTGTCAACCATCCCCATCCTCCTTTTTACGGTCGTTCCTTCCCTGTTACCATAAACTCACTGCCCCCTAAATTGCCTACCTAATCTCTCAAGTTACTATTGTCAATTTGATTCCACAGAGATAGATGTTCATAGGGCATCCTGGCTTAAGGCAGACATCTTTTATTACTTAAGTTAGCATCATTTTCTTGACCTGCCATAAAATCCTCAAATAGAACTCCTTAGAAAGCCTTCCTTTCCCCACATGAGGGTTCTGAAAGTCCATTTGCAAGGTTAACTGCCGGAGCTTTATTCCCAGGGCAGACATAGAGTGGTAGTGGTCCGTATGGTAGCACCTCATAGGGAATATATGCAAAAACTCTTTACACTGTTTTCAGTGAGTCAGCACGGTGCAGTAAAATCAGCGCTGAGCCTAGTCTGGTAGAGAGCTACGCGGAACTCTTTAATTTGCCAGCTGAGACTTAGCTTTCCTCCTAGTAAAGTAATAATGCAGCATCTGCTTCTGCGAGTTTCTGTAAAGATAACATTCAGAGAATAATATATGCTGAAGTGTTGTGTCAATGATAAATTATCATACAACCATAGGATACTCTCACTAATATTTGACACTTTGTTTCTGGAAGAATTATGCACATGGACTCTGTCTTTATATTGAACAATGTTTCAGCAGTAAAAAATCAGCATCGATTTGTTTTGGTTGTTAAGGAGAATATTTTGATCAATAACCTGCATCAGAATGAAGTTCAAGTGGAAAAATGACTCCTAAAAATAAACGAACTAAAATCACATATTTTTGTTGCCCGTTTTAAAATGCAAATTATGAATCTTCCAAGAGTTTTTATAAAAGCAATATTATTTGCATAACTGCAATATACTCCTTGAGGATTATGACACTTATTTACTAAACATATAATTTGATACTTCAAAGTGGATCCAGGGAACGAAGAAGTCCCTACTCAAGTGCCTTTCATACACATTCACCTTCAAGACCTGCACACACACTAAATGAAAAAGGTCTATCCATGCTTCCAAAAATATGTTTCAATCTCCGTGCTGGTTCATTGATCAGTGAGAAGTAACCAAGATATAAATCAGTATTACAGAGTAGTTTGGGCTTTATAATGCAGACACAGCCTCTCAATCTCAGATACAATTTGTAAGAGGAGAGCTTCTGGACCACAAATATGTCAAAGTGGTTTCTCCTGATGAGACAATAAGGTTAATGTGGTTTTTCACATTCAGAACATGTACAGCGACTTCTGTTTCTTTAATATGCTTCTTTGATTTCTTCTGATTACAATAGAAGGAAATGGCCCTTCTCATTTCAGCCTATGGCTACAAGACAACTTTAAATTCTAGTGTAAATTATTTTAATCACCAGTCTTGCTTTGTCCCTTACCAAAAGCTTAACTTGTGATTCCACAGGATGACAACAAAAGAAATCTTGAAAGTACTCGCCAGTAAAGGTTGACATATCTCCTCTAATCCCCAAAGTCAGCTACTTACATACCGCAAACTAATGCCGTTTTAGCTGATTGCATTTCATATGCCCATTGCATCTTCAGGGTTTGACCTTGTCAGAGTGCTGAAAAGTGCATTTCCCCTCCTTTACACTTTCCCCATGATCTGATTCAAATGTCAATTGTAAGTTATTATGCTAAAATATAAGAAATGTTCTTATTGCCAAAGCAGGAGTAATGACATCATTTGTTTGAACCAATAGAGCTTTAAGAAGATTTGAATTATCCAAATGGTTCTTCTGAATTTGCAAGGTATTTCTTTTGAAAATCCCTGTGGTATCTGTATACTTTAGCCCTCTTGAAGACCATGAGTGTTGTGAACTATTGAGGCGCTCTCTCTCTCTCTCTCTCTCTCTCTCTCTTTCTCTCTCTCTCTCCCCCACCGAATTGCTGCACACTGAGACAGCAACTAACTGGTCAGGGGAGTAGACATTTCCGGGAGTAGAAAGCCTTGACATGCCCCTGCAGAGTGGCTGGTGGTTTTGACTTTCAGACCTTGCAGACCACAACACAACACATAACCATTATGCCACCGGGATCCTCCTGATGAGGGTAGGATAAAAACAATAAAATATAAAGCAGGAACTTTTCTATCATCTCATTGCTCCTACGGGCTTCCTGCCTCTTTGACTCCATCTCCTAAAGATGGGATTAGAGGCTAGGCCCTTCCTTTACTTTGATACTCTTTTTAGGCTCCCTTCACATAGCTGGTAGTAATCTAATCTCCTGGGTTAGTTAACTAAGGGCCAGGGAGGATAATTTATTTGTTCACAATTCCATGCTGGTGAGTGGTAGCCCTGAAACTGGCATCCAGGCCCACTTCTTCTAAATATCTACTCTTTCCACAGGTGGATGCTATACAAAATCTGGATGTAACAAAACCAGAAAAAGAACAAATTCAATATCTCTGAATGGGAACTTTAAACACATTTCTCATTTAAAGCTTACTTTCTCTGAATTTAGTATCTCCTTGCTATTCAATGTGCCCTTATCAGGAAGCTAGTGAGACAGAGTTTCTGGGATACACCCTGTCCCACCCCATGATGAGTCTGTTTGACCTCCAGCCTCCTGGGAATAAGAATTCAGCCTGACCTTGTTTCCATTTTCAAGCTCAAATATCCTCTTCTTGGAGAAATGAGTGTGAAAGAAATAAAAAAAGAGAAATGAGTGTGATATAAATTAAACTTTTCTTAACTTCTTTCTTACTCTGGCTATGTGCAAGAAAGGCTTTTCTTTCCAGAGAAGGTGACCCTGAAATGAGTTTGGGGTTACTAGCCGTCGAGGTGTTGGATCCAGGGAAGGAGCAGCATCTGTGCAGTTGACTCAGGAAATAGAATTGTTGTACTTAGTTGGGGTTGGAAGACAGATAAAGTGATTGAAAGGAAGGGAGACCAGTAAATTGAAGGCTTTGTATGCTTCGTTGAGGAGCTTAAAAGCAACCACTAATGAAACCTGTGATTTCTAAAAGCTCTGACAATCCGAAGCACCAGGGAAGGCCTTCCAACTTACAAAGTCTGGCCTTTTTACCTCCTTGAATCTGAGGTCTCTAGACTAATTCTCTTGAGGAGCATCATGTGGGACACTATAGTGCATGAAATCCCTGGAGGATTTGTTGAAAAAAAGATTTTGTGGGAAAATATTTTTTTGGAAATGCTCTATACCCTATGCAATGGGTTTTGTATCAACTTGGCTATGCCAGGGTTCTCAGTGCTTTGCTAGTTAACGTCTCCCAACCCCTCATGGTCTGTTCTAATACTATATAATTTGTAAGAAGATTAGGGTGAGAAGTCACACTCTTACTTAAAACATTGAGTCAATCAATTGAAAGAGAATATACTGCTTCCAATATAAGTGGAAGCTTTGGAAAACGTGATTCACATTTATTGCATTTGGCTCTTTGACCTCTGGGTCATTTAGTACTTGCCAATCCTGGGAGTCCTCACTGACCTGCCATCTGATTGCTGACCTCAATTTCATTTGCTTCTGGAGCAACAAATCTGACCATCCTCTACAGTCACCAGCCCTTGGTCTTCCTGCCAATCTTGAATTCATTAACCCCCACAGCTACTTGAATCAGGAGAAGTCTGCAGCCTGACCTCTGACCCACGGGTTTGGAATTTGTCTGGACTAGGACTTGCCTGCTGGTACAACAGTGTGAGTAAATGTCTTGGTACTAATTTCTCCTTGCATATACACATACTCATATGTCACTGGTTTTGCTTCTCTAGTGAACTCAGCCTGAGAATGGATAAGCATGTTCTCTGAGAAGCTCAGAAGTATAGTAATTATCTCTCTCTCTCTCTCTCTCTCTCTCTCTCTCTCTGCTTGTGATTTGGGTAAGATTCTTGAGGAATCGAGACTATCTATAAGGTCACTGCAAAGGTCCAGCAAGTGATAAGGACAGAAAGACTTGGAAACCCTCCTTATGAAGCCATACATGGGAATGGCATTTGGTTCAATTGCCTCTCTGTTTGTTTGTTACTGTGGTCAGTGTCCCCATGTGATGGAGAAGGACTTTCCCACAGGGTTTCCAAGGCTGCCATCTTTATCGAAGCAGAATGCCTGGTCTTTCTCCCAGAGGCACTAGGTGGGCTGCAGCTATCAACCTCATGATTAGCATCTGATTGTCTAATCATTGTGCTACCAGATTAAATATTCTGATTTCGGGCTCGCTTCTCAATATTGCTACTCTGATCTATGCAGGAAAAGTTCTTCAACATTTTTTTAAAAGTGCCCAGTTAGTCACATAAGGAACTGTCCTATGCTGGTTTCTTCAGAGTCAGGATTCTTAGCATTTATTGAGGAGCGCTCTCAAGAAAGCAGTGTGTAAGAAAGTGGGGCAGAGCAAAACAAGACACAAACACAGAATTGGGTGTTATCTGGAGTCTCGTCTTGGGTATCCCCACCACCCCATCCTATAGACAGTTTTGGAGCATGAGTTGTACTATTCTGGCCTCAAGGTGAGAAAGATTGGTCAGTCATGTGCTTGGTTCTTTCTAGGAATTAGAAGACTACACTTCTCTTCTTGAAAGGAGGGACAACCATATGTTTCTTCAGTCACCTCTAAAGGCACTGGGAAATATGACTGCTTCCAGTAAAAGGGATCTGAGATGGATATCAAAAGAATAAAAGTACCCCAGGCAGAAATTGTAATTCCTTGGAACTTTCTAGAACCAGGCAATGACCTCCCCCTCTGTCTCTTTCTCTCCTTCTCCTTCTAGCTCTCTGTTTGTGAAGAACAACCACCTAACAAAGAATTGTCAGCTTCTTCAAAATTTCAGCA